>VANL01000885.1:0-21141 GCA_006352455.1 Brachionus sp. 'Tiscar'
AAGACCCAAAGAAGAATTATCGAAACCATAGTGAAATAATTTTAAAAGTAACAAATTTGAATCAATTACATCAAATGAATTGTTCAATGATTTTTTCCCGATTGTTTTCTATTCCGTTAATATTCAAATGGTTTTTTAAATTAAACTTTGTTTTAATCACCTGATAATTAGTTCCTTTATCTATCTCATCTAAAATTTTCTTTTATTTTTTTATATCGAACGATTGTCTCACCATTTTGAATTAAAATGACTACTTTACAAATTCAAGTTGTTTTTATATGTAATAATACATATGGAGCCATCTAGTTCCTTTCCATCTACATAGTCATTCAAGTTCCTAGGCCATCTACATATTTTGTCTAAATCCGATTCTAGACTTAACATCGATCTGAAACTCTTGATAACCGATATAATTTTTGTATCATCTGCATAAGCTTCACATTTATTTTAGATAATTTTTAACATGTCATTAATATAAATAACGAAAAGTAATGGCCCAAATACTGAGCCCTGTGATGGTGACCTAAAATTTTTTTTTATTTAATATAAAAATTATTTTTAAAATTATTTATTCGAATATTTTAATATTATTTCAAACTTGATTAAAAAGCAAAAATAATAGATACAAAATATCAATCAATATAATTTAATCATTGTATTTGTTAATGAAAACTAGTGTTATCCCTATTAAGAAAAAAGTAGTACAAATATAATTGATACACACACACTCTCACATCTAGATCAGAAAAATGAAAAAAAAAAAAAAAGAAAAAAGATAACTTTAAACTTGAAATTAAATTAGATTTAAAAAATAAAATTAAAATTTTTAAATAAATGTTTAACTCACCAAAATTAAAATCAAAAACAGTAAGTTTACTGAGCTCAGTGATTAGAAAAAAAAAATTAAAAGAGCTCAAAAATAATTATCGAATTTGACAAGTAAAACATTCAATCGATTTCTATACACTTATCGAATAGATTCGCTCAATTAAATCAAAACCTTTAAAAAGTTATTGTTTATTTACAAGTTTCTATTTTCATTTCAAGTTTTCAACATGGAAGATTAATTGCAAATTTATATAATTTGTATGGGCGTCGTTTTGACAAACTCTTTCTTTATCTCTTGAGTTCTTTGTCGTTTGCGTCGCTCGGCGTCCGCAGTCACATAGCCTCTATTTATTTCCTCAATTAAGTCTTCAATATTTATCTCCTTTTTAGGCTGAGGCCGCACACGTGGTCCACCATTTATTGGATTTCTTTTCTTAAGCTCTTTAATCATGTCATTATTCTTAAAACAAAACCAAATTTATTAATTTTAAAAAAAAAAAAGCAAAAAATAATAAATTTACAGTGATTTGTTGTCGAGATGGTTTGCAATGACTTGGTGACTGTCCGTTTGTACTAGCTGCAGCAGCGGCTTGTTCAAGTTCTTGTTTAGCTCTTAGTTCATTATCAATTTTAGCTTGCTAAAAATGAAATCATTAATTTTTTTTTCCTAATAAACAAATGTTAAGTTAGTTTTGATTTTTTAATGACACTTATTTTTGTTATCAAATAAAAATAAAATTTCAAAATTATTTTTTAAGTTTATTTTTGCCGATGAAAAATAATAATTAAAAAAAATTTTATAAACTTACATTGAAAGCCTTGAGAAATTTGACAAATGTTGAAAAAAAAGTGTTAGGCGACTGTGATCTTGGAGTTTCGCCAAAATATTCTACACATTGATTGAACTGTTCTTGAGAAAGTTTGTACTTATTTGACAATTCATTATGCTGTTGTTCAGCTTTGGAAAAAAATTCTTTGAGCACATGAGTGTCTGTCTTTGAATCTTGTCTGATTTCATACTCTTTTTTAGTATTTTTCATTCCCTTTGCCAGTTCGTTCATGTCAAACTGGACATTTTCAAGTGAAACTTAACAAGCAAACAAAAAAACATGATAAAAATTTTTATATTTCAAAATTTTTTTTTTTTACCCATGGCTGCTTTGTCAATGAACATAAGCTCTGAGTCGAAGTTTTTCAAATCGGGAAATTTTTCGCTAACTGTTTGAACAATGTAGTGTAAAAGAGTTTGTTTCTTGTCGTGAGTTTTCGTTTCCAAAAGCTTAGTAAACATTTAAAATTTTATTTAATTAAATTAAAATTTTATTTCTTACAGATTCTAAGCTTTGTAGTTTAAATCCATACACAGGACCACGCTTGCTACTGTTCATATAGTTGCCAAATGCTAGAACAACTTCGAGAAGTTTTTTCAGCTTTTTGCTCTGTTTTATGCTAAGAGAAGCTGAGCTAACTGCGTTTATTTGCGGTAGAAGATTTTTGTATGTGTCTGAAAAGTTGGCGATAAAGCTCATGATGTTTAATTTTTGCGAAAGGCGTTCTACTTTACTCAGCTGAAAAAAAAAAATTTATTTTTTTTATTTTATTTTATTTTTTTTAATGAATATTTACCGCAAACAAAAATTGATCCTCTTCAGACAATGACTTTATATCTTTGCCACTTTCTGTATAAGAACTGAATGCTTTAAGCTAATTAAAAAAAAATTAAATTAATCAACTAATAGAAAATGCTTTTTTTTTAATTTTTTTTAAATTGACTTTTTTAGTTCAAAAATTTTAATGATCAAGCTCAAAAATTATTAATAAGAAAATGTCTTATTTTAAAATTCTGAACAATAAATTTCAAGAAAAAAGTTCAAATATTCTAGAGTAATTGTAAATTAAGAATTGCAATTCTAAAAAATTAAGCAGTTTATGGCAAAATCTTCTTTTCTGGTTTAAATAAAAGTCAAAAATAAAACATCAATAAAATTTTAATTGATTATTGATTTGGTTAACACTTTTTAACCCCTTTTTAATAATTTTTTAAAAATTTTAAATTGAATATTATTTCAAAGATATAAAGTTTTAAGAAATTACTCAAAAAAATTAAAATTAAAATTGTAAAAATTAAAAAAAAATTTTAATTTGAAGATAAATTTTATTTTTTTAAATAAAAATTTCTTTGCGCCAGCAATCAATCAGTTGAGTTAGACTAACAAACTAGCTACTAGATTGAAGACACTCATGAACATAAAGGGACTAATAACCGGGACCTAGCTAGGCCTATATAATATAGTAACACGTCAACAATGTTTAAAACATGGAACAAAAAGCTCAATTTAATTTTTTCAAAATAAATTTTATAATTTTTTTAAAATTTACAAAAATCTTTATGATTAAAAAAAATTAGTTGGAATTGCTGCATCCTTTAAAATTTTATTTTTATTTTTGGATGCCCTATCAGCCAGAAATGCTTAAAATCAAGAATGAAGACTTGATTATTGATTCAACTAAATTGAATTTCCTAGTTTTAGCAAAAATCATTAACTAAAGATTCGATAGTTTGAGTGGCTATTTTGATTAAGAAGGCTTAATAAAATTTGAAAGTTTAATCGAAAACTAAGCTAAAACATTTTTTTGTAAAAAATACCATATAGACTTTGAAGGAAATAACCAAAAAAAAAAGTCAAAATACACCAAAAAAATTCAAAATTTACTTGCTGTTAAATTAATTCCTTTTTTTTTATTAATTTAGTTAAAAAATGGGTTTTGTGAAATTTAGTACAAAAGAACAGAACAAAAATTTAAAAAAATTTAACTTTTTTTCCAGACCTTAAAAATTGATTCTGTAAAAGGAAAAATAGTGCAACATTCAAAGTTGCACAATTAAAAACATTCTTTTCTTTTATAACTCTGCAAAATTAGCAGAATTAAGTTTTAATGTTTTTGAGAGTGGTGCATTTTGCAGAAAGTTTGCACATTATTAGCAGACTTTGGCAGATGATGCAACTTTCATCTTATATTTATTTATATCTCATTAGTACATGATACATTCAAAAATTTACAAAAAAAATTTGTTTCACAAAATTAAGTAAATTTATCTTATTCTTCGTAACTTCGTAAATTGTCAAACACCCCAGAACAAATAGAAATCAAAGGGTTTTTAAAATGGAATCAGAGTTTTTTAAAAGTCACAAGTCTCAAGTCAAGTCCAATTTTTTTTTTTAAATTAAAGTCTTTGGCTCGGACTTTTTTTTGGGACCTATAAACAAATCTGAATGGAACATAGTACCTGTACCCATGATTGTAAACATCACCAATCAACAGAAATTTTTAAAAATTCTCATATCTTTTTAACAGCCTTTTCATATAAATGAATTTTTTTTTGAATTACCGTATACCCTTGTTTAGGGAGCTGCGGGTTAAAATCCTAGTTTCGGTTTATGCTGCATGCACCATGTTAAATTTTTTAATTGCGCTTTTAATCCACCCTCTTCTAAAACCCTGTCTAAATAAAAGAGTTTGAGTTCGGCGTCCACTAGACCGGAAAAATTTGATCTTGGTCGGTTTGATGGCACCGAGATAAACAAAATTTTCTCTTTTCTCTAGCAAATTTTCATTTTTAAAATATTTTAAAAATTTGTTACAATTTTCTAACACCATTTTTTGGCTGTCTTGTGGCCGCCATTCATGGTACCCAACTCTGGTTTTAATTAATTAAAAAATTGGTGTTTTATATTAATACCTTTTTTTTAGAGCTGCACATAGAACTTAAAAATTTATTTTGATTTTTAAATCTAAATTAAATTTATATTACGAGTGCATCATCTCTAACCAAAAAATACTCTAGTTCAAATATTAAAAAAAAATATTAAAAAAGCTGAATATAGAAAAATTGCTAAGTAAAAATATAAAGACAAAGAGCAAAAAAATACATCAAATCAATACACCAATTTTAATCGAGTGTATCATGATTAGAGATTTCATTTTATTTAGTTTTTGTTTAAAATAAAAGTCAATTTAATAAAAAAGTCTTGGGAAAAATTACCTCTATATCAGTGGGAATAAAGTGTTGAAGTATTTCGACTTGATCAATTGGCAAGCTATTTAAATCAAGACTAAAAAAAAAAAAAAAATTTTTTAAATTAATTAAGTAAAACTAGAAAAAAAAAAATAAAAAATTACTTATTGATAGATTTTGTAATTTGAACGATGCTCATTTCAATTTTTCTCCTCGATATGGCCAAATTTCTTTGCCGCTGAGCTTCCAAAATGGTTAAATTCTCATTTTTCTTAATAAGTTTCTTGACCGCATTGGGCGACTCAACTTTAGAATTGGACACTTTAGAATTAGCCGATGGACCAGTCTTGAACAATTCCTCAAATGTATCAAAGTCGATTACTTTGAGCAGCTTTTCATCATCAAGCTCACAAAATATTGTGCCTTTTACTTGCTGTGGCTTAAGAGCAATCCAATTCAAATTTGGCAAACGATATTTAGTCTCAATTTTTCGCTTAATGGTCATTGCTAATAAAATTTAAAATTAAATTAAATTTTTCTCTTTTTGATCTTTGAAAAAAAATGAATAAATAAACAAAATAGAATTACTTGGAATAGGTGGCTCGGCCATGCCAGGTGCAGGCGGTATGGGACTCTTGTGAGAGCCTAAGAGTGGTGGAGGAGGAGGGGGAGGCGGTGGCGGAGGAGCTGCGCCAGGAGTAGACAAAAGCAATGGAGGCGGAGGTGGCGGTGGCATCGCTGGAGGAGCCAATTGTGGCGAAGACGAGTCAATGCCAGAATCGAATGTTTTACTACAACTGTTCATAAATTCCTGATGTTGCTTTTGAAGTTGTGCTAGTTGATTTCGTTTCAAAGTGCTAATGGTGATGTTCATGTCCTCTTTTTCTTTGTTAATCAAATCAAGTTGTTGTTTGGTCATTGACAACTCGTTCTGTAGTTCGCTTATTTTGTTCAGAGCGTCGTCTTGGGACTTGTTGTATTTTTCTTTTTCAATAGAGAGCTCGTCTTTGAGCTTTTCAATTTCGGTCAATGCTTCGGCCTTTGCTTCGGCGTCTTCAAGCAATTGCTGTACATCGAATTGATTGTCCAAATAGGCCTGGATCTGCACTTGTAATCTATCGCTCTCGTTGTATCTAAGCTTGTTTTCTAGATAGTCATCGAGGCCCAACTGAGTAAATTCGTACTGAAGATGCACTCGAAAGTTCATGTTCTGTGTCGAATGGACAATTATGTTTATAAATTGCATACAAGCTACCATAAAGTCAATGTTGAAATCGACATCGTTTGAATCGCGTCTGAAATAGTTCATGAGTGTTTCGAACCGGTACATTTCTTTGTATACGTCTTTGAAATTGTCAAAAGCTCTAAGAACAATGCTGTGTCCGCCGTCAACTAGACAAACAGCGGCCAATAGCTCCAACACTAGCGACTTGGTTCTGTACTCTTTGTGCTTAAGACTCAGGGCTATTGAATTGATGGCTTCTTTGTGTCCAATTATCATGTGAAAACCATACTATAAGAAAAATTTATTCTTTAATTTGGAAAAAAATGACAATAAAATTAAATTTTTTTCTTATTTCTTGCTTAAAATAAAAATCATTATTAAATACATCAATCATTTACAAGACCTTTTTTTTTTTAAATAAAAACTTTTCTTTTTTATTTTTTGAAATTTTTATTTAATTGAATTTACCATTTTTTTTTGATAAATCTAAATTTTTTAGAATAAAACTGCAGCAAACTTTGATGTATCTTTTTTACCTAAAATAATTTTTCTGATGTAAATAAAAGACAAAAAATAAAACATCAATAAAATTTAAATTGATTATTGATTTGGTTTACATAAAAAAAGATGCAACAAGTTGCAGTATTTTTTAATATATTTATTTCTTAAGTAAAATTTAATTTATCAAAAAAACGAATTGTTTTTGAAGTTTGAAGTCCATTAAATTCGAAATTTTAGACTGAACTTAATATCAGCCCTTTCCCCAAAAATTATCACAAAAAAATGGCTTTACACATTTTTGACTATCCTTTTAATAAAAAAAGTATGTTCATAAGAAGATAGAAACAGAAACTACTGAAAACTAAACAAAATCGTAAGAAAAATGTGGAAGTATAATGAGCTTGTCGAAATAAATTTTTAATTTTAATATTTGCTTCTTTTCCTAAATAAATTTGTGGTGAAATTTAAAAAAAAAAGATAATTTTTATTGTGGATTAAAGATATTTGTGGATTTCTTAATAAAATTGTGATATCTTATTAAAAAATATATGCACTTAATTTTATATGAAAATTAAATGCTTTAAAATTTAAATAAACTTTCTTTATTTCTTTCTTTAAAACACTTACAAACATTTTAAGCACCTATTTTACAGTTGGTATATTAAAAACGACATGACCTTAATGGTCGCGACTAACCAAAAACTGAACCATCAGGAATTTAAACTCTGTAAAAACATTTTGTTTTTTCCATTCAAACACGCTGGTACGGTAAGGTACCGGTGACTGTTCAAGTTTTTGGTCGCCATAATAAAGATCATGTCGTTTTTAAATAAACCCACTGTAAGTCATCTTTTTAATTCTCTTCTTTATTTTATCTTCACTTATTTTGTTTATTATATTCTTTTTTAACACTCAAACTCGGAAGAGTTTTTTCAACTCTTCGTATTACATTTTCTTTTAAAAATAAGTTAATTTTAATATTTTTTATTTTTATAAAAATTTCAAAAATGATAAAATTTATTTAACTTAAAACAAAGAAAAGATGCAGCATATATTTTCATTTCTGCATAGACAAAAAGCATTCAATTAATTCTCTTATTTGAAAAAAAATTTAATTTTAAATTTTTTTCGACTTTAGATCTTCATTAGAAAAAAAAATTATAAGCAAAAAATTATTTGAAAAATTCGCACTTAAAAAATTTGGATAGAATGTGTTTTTATTAAAGAATTTAGGCATCAAGCTGACAGAAATTTAGTCAAAAATTTTAAAACAAAAATCTTAGATTGCTTTTTTAGGAAAAAATAAAAATGACGCAAATTGATTAAGCAGCACAGACTAAGCTGAAAAATTAAATTCTTTAAAAAACTTGGCTATTTTAAAGTAGTGTGACAATTATTAATTATTTTTTAATTATATCTTAAAGTTTTATTTTAATTTTGTAGCCAATTTTCTATTCGAACAAAAAATCAAATTATTCATTTTAAAATGAGTGCTGCGTAGAGCTTAAATTTACTTTTGTATAACAAAAGTATATCTACCATTATTTAATCCATCCAAGTCAGTTTTTTAACGTGAAAAAAAAATCTAAATAAATAAATAAATTCAGTTTGAGCAAACAAATGCTAGACACCCTAATTGTGAATTTGTAAATAAGAGCAGTTCAGGAAATTAAGTTTGAGCCAAATATCAATCTATTTAATTGAATAAAAAATGACCGGAACTGGCCAGTCCAAGACTAAACTAAATTAGTTCAAAAATAAATTTCATTAAAGTTCATTTTCTACTTAGCTACTTTGATAAATATTTAATTTTACATTTTTCTTTAGAAAAAAAAAAAACCCTTTCTTAACTTGACTCTATTTGTATTCAAACAAAAATAAAAATAAACAAAAAACAAGTAAAATTTTTTCCAACTTTTACTAATCGACTATAATTTTTATTAATCTTGTTAAATTATATTAATTAATAATTTTCTTAAGACAAAAAAATGAAAAATAAAATTTGATGATTCTTACTTGATGATTCATAATGGCCCTTAGACATCTGACACACTCATGAATATCGTCAGCCGCCTCGCCAATCTTGACTCTATTCATTCTCTTCCTGGTGTCTTTCTGTAGACGCGAGTGTCTTCGCTCAAGCGATGCGATCGAGCTGAGCGAAGTGGGAGCTCGAGTCAGCGTGGATATGGTTCCATTGTTGCCATTTACAATTCCATTCAAAATAGAGCGATTCGCGTTGCTATTCATTCGGTTGGCAGTCAAAGCCGAGCTCGAATAAGAACTAAGAATATTCGAGCTTAGCGTCTGATTACCGGACATATTTTCGCTAAGAGTTTCCAAGCTGAAACGCTCGCACTCTCTCATAAAATTAAGTGTCGATTGCAAGTATTCGATTAGAATATCGAGACCATTTAGTGGCGGGTCCAAAAATTTGTGCACCCAATCGATTCGATTTGTTCTAAGCGAAACCTCGAGATTTTTAATCAGCTCGGTTGACGTCTCCAAAATGGTCGTTTTGGATCTACGATGCGACTTTTGATTGTTAATCACGTCTATGTAAGTCTTCAATGCTTGGATGTAATAATCGGGCGGTTGTTTTTCGTTAACGAATCTAAGACTGCGTAATACTTGGATTTTTTTCTCGTCCGGCAGCATTTTCACAATTTTTAGTTTGTCTGGCGGCAAGTCCATGTGACTCTTGAATAATAAAATGAAAAAATATTTTAAAACATAAAATTTGAAAAAATTTTTTTTACAATAGCCTCGTTCATTAGAAGATTGAGTTCTTCTTTGCCCAGATCGCTGAACGCCGAGTCCTCGACATTGTTAAGCAAAATGCTCATCATAAAATTCGTATTGGAGCTGTTGATGCTGGCCATGCTCAGATTGGACATTTTCGAGTTGAGTCCTTGGATCTGCGGGTTGTAAAGACCGTGGTTAGCTGTCTCGTTTGTCTCGTAGCTGCTCGAGCTGCCGGCACTGCTTGTCGTGCCGTTGCCATTGAACATGTAATTGCTGCTCATTTGCTGTTGATTCATCATAGCATCGTTGTTCAAGCTCGTGTTGTGGCTCGAGCCAGAGCTGCTGTTCGAGCTTGTGTTGTGCTTGTTTTGTTTTAGAGTGGCCGAGGCTACGTTTGCGCCCACGCCGTTAGCTATGCTTTTGATTAAATCAATTTTTGCAGTTTATAGAATAAAATAAAATATATAAAAAACAAATGGTGGACACAAAAATCAATAGTTTATATCTTGTTAAATGTAAATAAAATGACAAAATATCTAAAATAGAAAATAGTTTAAACAGGAAAAACACCTTTTCTAAGTAAAGGAAGAAATATTAATAGAAAATTTAATCTGAGCTATTTTGCAAATATTTAATGCTGGCTTGTATTAGATTAAATTAAGTATACTGGTCTTTTTTTTCTTTTTTTTTCTAAAAGTTTGCTAAGCTCTTAAATCCTTATCTATGTACAAATCGATCGAGATATAGTTCTAAAATTAAATCTTAATTAATTAAAATTTTTGCTTGTAAACAAATAAAGACTAAAGTATTCTAAATATTTGGCATTAGCAAATAACATGAATGCCCAGCACCCTTTGTTCCTTTATTTTTTTTTCAGTTCAAAATTTTAAAAATTATAAATTAGTAAAAAAAAAAACACATATGTATTAGAAATTTGTTTATTTTATTTTATTTTTTTTTTGTTTCTTTTATGCTTAAATTAAATTATGTTTGGCAAATATTGTAGTTAGCTTTTTTTTCTTTTTTTTTTCAAAAAACTAAATGATTTGAAATTTTAATTTTTTCTTTTTTCAATTTGACGAAAAATTTGCTTAACTTGACTCTTATCGAACAACTTCACAAAACAAATTTTAATTGCGAATTTTGTATCACAAATGGCTGCATAGATTTTTATTTAATTTACGTTATGCAATTAGCTATTGTTTAATATCTATTAGGGCGTTTTGTTTTAATTAACCTAACCAGGAGTAGAAAAAAAATTTTTTTTTTTTTAATTAATTAAAATTCTTATCTAGCAAAACATAAAGCTTTAAAAATTAAATTCTTCAATCTTAAATAAAATGTTAAATTTTTGGCTTTACCAAAATTTGTTTTTTAAATAAAATTAACATTTAATTTAGAAAAAAGCTTTCCAAGTGGCATTAAATTTTGAAAGAATAAAAAAATAAGAAAATTTTTAATTTTTAGCGCTCTTCAAAGAGTTGTTGATTTCGCTGTCAGAGCTTTTAAAACAATTAGAGATAAGCACTTAGATGCGGCACTAGAACACCGTAAATGCCTTAGATTTCGTCTAGTCACTTAAAATAAATAAACAAATTCTTACAAGCTTTCTTTTTAATTTTAATTTAACATAAAAATTTCTCGAATTAGCTTTGAAAATCAACTAGTAAAATTGAAAAAAAAAATTAAATAAAAAGGTGAAATTTGATTAAACCTGAAATTGAAAAAAAAATAATAATTTGCTAAAGTAATCAGCTTCAATCTTTTAGAAAAAAATCCAATTTTTATAAAACCAGCATCAATCTTGACACTCTTAAATGTCTAGCCGAATAAATATATCATTCAAAGTGCTTTATCTATGATTAAAAAATCATTTTTATCTCTTATTCTAAAAGCTTTGTTTAAATTTTTTTTTTTTTTTTTTAGGTCACTCTAGAAATGTCACAATTCGCATTAATCTTATCATTTATGGCATAAACTTATTTATATATTAGTTACATAAGCAAATATTTGCTAAAAATTATTAGTCACAAGTTTAATATTAATAATGTTTCAACATTAGCTGGCTTTAAAACTAAAATTTATTAATCACTGAAAGAAATATCTTTTTTTTTTGAAAAAAAAAAAATTTTAAATGTTAGAGATACTTTAGCTTATATCTTGCCAAAAAAAAATAATCTGAATTCTTGTTAGTTAAAAATCGATTTTTACTATTCTAGAGATTTTGAAATTTAATTTTTAAATTACATTAGATGATTCTAGTTTAGCATAATTTTTTCATTAATAGAAAATAAAAATGGTTAAATAATTGTGTCCGTTTTATCTAAAGCCATAAATTGTTATTTTGTATTTGACCCAGTTTGGCTTGAAACCGATACGGAAGAGTGATACAAGTGATAAATATCACTAGAACAAGTTATGAAATTTATGCTCAATTTTATCTCTTGAAAAAAAAATTAAATAAAAAGATATGATCATATGATAGTTTAATTAAAATTTAACTAAACTGACATTTAGAGAGTATGAGTTGTTTTGAAAGCCCTCTAAATTGCCAATAAGCATATTCGTTTGATCGAATTTTTATTCGAGCAAATATTTGAGTAAAAAAAAAAATTCTCGAGTGACTATTGTGCTCGCTCTTAATCTGTTTTGTTAACCGGTTGTTGCCACTCTTGAATAAAAGATATTCAAATCTTAATTTAAACTAGTCTTGAGCAAAATTTAAAGCCAAAACAACAACATAAAACTAGGCTCTCTAAATTTTAAATAAAACTAATCTAAGAAAAATTAATTTTCTTTAAAAATGTCTTGTAATATGTTTATTATTGACAACAAAAAAATCCTAAGACGCAAATAAAACATGTCTGCTAAAATGAGACTCTTGAATTTTGGTGAATAAAAAAAAATTTCAAAATTGTTTTATTTAAAAAAAATGATTGTTGATTTTCATTGAAAAAAGTTAATTAAAACTAACCGGGTTCGATTGAAAGCAAAGATTACCAAAAAGAAAAATTAGTTTTTTGATCCAGTGTTCCGATTTTTCATAATAGATTATCAAATTAAGCTTAATTTAGTGAATAGTCCAAGCAAGTAAAGAAAAGAGTTTTAAATTAGGATTAGTTTGAAATTAAAAGCTAATATTTTGATTTGGTATAACTAAAAAATTTTCCTCCTAAGTCAGAGTGAGAGCGAAAAATCTATACTTGAAAATAGCATGCACACTTTTAACAATAAATAAGACATTACACAAATTTTAGAAAAAAAATCTCAATATCTAAAACATTAATTCTAAACGAAAATAAAAAAATATTTAAATTTGCTAATAAATAATATTTTAGGAAAAGAGTTGTCGTTGTTTTTTATTGCAAGTCAAACGAGTTCTAGCACATTAGCTATTTATTTTAAAACAAACTATTATCAAACAGTTTCAATAATTGCTTTGAACGTTGATTATAAGCCGCTTAAACCGAGCTTAATGAAAAATGAGCCCGTTTACAAAAGTCATATAATAATGCCTAAAGTCAACATTTTTTTTTAAATTAAACAAATACTTTAATGCACAATAACCTCGTTTTTTTCAAAATCTAATTAATAAAAGTCTATATTTGAACGCTGCTACACTATAAAATTAACTTTCATCTAAGTTTAAAAACAAAAACTTTCCTTATTTACCTTAAATTTAAACCAAATATTTGATTTATTTATAAATAGAGAGAGAGAGAGAGAGATTAGCTTGATTTGATCAAATAAAATTGTAACAAAACTACCAAACAAGTTAAACAAAATAAAAAGGCTTAAAATGCGGATTAGTTAAGCTATCTAAAATAAATTTGATGATACAGCTTTCAGATATTTGCTAATGTTATACAATTTTTTTTTATTATCAATTTTCAATAAATGAACCTAAATTTGATAGAATTTTTAGTATTTTGATTATTAAAAATTAGACTGTGATACAACTTTAAAAATCTTCTAAACAAATTTAGCAAACTTTTAAATATTTTTTTTTACAATATTTTTGGTATATCAAAGTAACTAATGTATACAAAAGACCATAATTAATATGCCACATTATTTTTTGAATTTTTTTTTCACATTTTTGGTCAATATAAAACATAGAAAAAAAATTTGACAAAATTATTTAAAAAATTGAGAAATTTAATTTTTAGAAAATAATGATCAAAATAATCACAATCGTCACAATAGTAGAATATTTAAAATTTAATTATTTTTTTAAATCAAATTGTCAATTAAGCTAATTAATACTCAGTGCAATAAAAAATTGGAAGAAAAATTTTAATTTATTAATTTTTGACTTATTTTTTTATGAATCAGTATAAACATCTATTGAAATGAATAATTGATGGAATAATTGAGAAATTAATGGGTGATATTTGATTTTTATTAGAAATTTATATTCTTTTTAATTCTCTTTTTCATTCAATTAAATCATCAGTAAAATTTTGACATAAATTCAATAAATAATAAAGACAATAATTGAGTCTATATCAAATAAAGATTCAATAAAAGCTTATTTAAGGATTGCTTTAATAAAAGCTCTATTAATTGTTACACTGTAATCATTTAGAGTAACATTTAGACTCTAATGGTTCATTTAAGTAAACGAGTTTGTCTTATTTGTGAATCATCGAATAAATTTTTATTTTGATTAAATTGAATTTTACTTTAAAGTTAATAAAAAATTTGATTTTTCTTTCTCATATGAATGTTGCTCTAAAATAAATTATATTTTAGATTTTTTATTTAATTAAATTTAAAAATATTACTATTTAATAACAAAATCATCCTAGTTTATACAAATAAAAGAAAAAAAAACTAAATAGTTGATTTTTTTAGTTTTAAAAATGATAGTTTTTAGATAAAATAGAATTAATATAAAGCAGAAATGTGGTCTATTTAAGCGAAATAATTTTTACAAAAAAAACTAATTTTTTAGTTTAAAAAAATTGGTTAGAATTAAATTTTGTAATTTTTTTTTTGATTTTTTTAATTAGAAAACAACTTTCTAAAATTTAATTGATGAAATTATGCTGAAATAAAATTAAAATTTGAATTTCAACGATTAATCCATTATAAAAATAAAATAGATATAATGTAAAGTATGAGTGAATGAAAATGTTTAAATTAATTATTGTGTTTTTAAATAATTTTATTCAGTGAAAAAATGCTATATTTTAGTACCTAAGTACAAATTGTTTCATAGTTTAATAATAAAAAACTTTTTAAATTAGGGCATATAAAAATTTAGCTAAAAGTAAAAAGTATTTTCAAATGGGAACAAAAAATTATTAGTTTTAAGTAAAAAATTTTAAATGTTACTGTAAAGTTGGCAACTGTAAAATGTTACATTATGGATATAAAATTTTTACTCTAAATGCTTACAGTGTATGAAAGAAAATTTAAAAAGAAACATGGCCAAAAAATAACTATTATTAACCTTAAGCTTTTTGAATCTTTTGAATTTTAATTCGCTTTTATTTATTCGCTTTAATTTAATTGTTAACCATAATGGTTTTATTAAAATAGAAATCTTGTGTCATAATTTTTATTAGCGATTAATCAAATTGGTTTACAAGTCAAATATCTAGCTATTAGTAACTCCAATAAGAAGATAAATTTCAACGAGACTAGTAGCAAAGAGTAAATGAGAATATTTACTCAGTAACAGAATAACATTTCTTTCATTTAAATATGTTGCAAAAATTTAGAAATAATTTCTCAACTTTTCTAAATTTGCTTATTACTTGAAGTTAACAAAAATTGGATACCAAATTAAAAAAGGAAAAATGTATTTGACGCATAAAAAAAAGAAATTATAGTATAAGAAAAAATTTATTAACGCATAAACAAAAAAAAATTAAGTAATGTATTAATATTTAGTGATTAAAGCATATAAAAATAAGTCTCGCATAAAAATAAACAAGTTAAGAGTAAAAAAAAAACTATAGCATAAAGCAAACATAATATAATCAATATTCAAAGCTGATTTGGTCTTTGGTGATCGACCACGTGTATTTTTAAATTAAATTTCTTCAGTATTAAAAAGCTCAACATTATCCTTACGTTTAGGTAAACGAACTCTATCAACTAATCATGATCAACTTGGTTAAGATAATGGTTACATCAGTAACTTGAGTCATTTCAGATACTAGAGCTCTTATAGAAAAGTTTTGATGGAATATATTTTCTTTCTAGTAGACCTATTTGTTTCTCTCGTTTAGGCTGAATAGCGAATCGCTTTGGAACGTTCGCGTAAATCAGAAAAGATTTTTATGCTTTAATAAAAGAAAATATGCGATAAAAATTTTAAAAAAAAATCTTAACTTTTTATTTATTATGCTTTATTATTTTGTTTTATGCGTCAAAACCCTTCGTCCATTAAAAAAATAATAAAAATACTATTCTATTTATTTTTCCTATCACATTGGCATAAAAATACTAATTTACTTTTAAATATTTAAATTTAATAAAAAATTCCTTTCCTAAAATAACGAATAAAAAAATTTATTACAAAGTTTGTTTAATTAGTTATTTGTTCAAAGTACATGTTACTCAGTTAGAAGCTGGTACCAGAAACAGTAGAGGTTCTTCAGGTTTCAAACTAATTGAAAACTAACCCCTCATTCAATTCAACACTTGAAAATTTTTTTAAGACAAGAACAATGGTCAAAGATTTTGCTGGTTACGTTTTTTTACTTCAAACTATCCATTTTTATTTTTGAATTTTTTTGGTAATGTTTTTTTTCTTAACAAAAAAGTCTAAACTGTTTATTTTATTTCCAACTTAAAGCGAGTTTCTCAAAAAAAGACTTAATTCATAAATTTTTAAAAGACTTTGCCAACATTTTGAACTTACATAAAAATTAATAAAATTTTACGATATTTTTTTTAGTTCATTTTTTTATTTAAATTCAAAATTTAAAGAAAAAAAATAGAATAAAAAAACCTTATTAAAATTCAAATCATTACACCCACTTTAAATTAACTTAATGACTTGAATACAAATCTGTTTTAATTTTATGTTGCAGTGAAAAAATAAAATAAAATTTCGGGATCAAAATTTTAACTCTTTTGATAATAAAAAATTGACAAGACAATTTTCGGTCGGTGCACTGATACTTAGAACAAATAAATTGCTACTTACCTTTATTCTATGTCTGTGCTGTGTGATGAAATTTTTATTTTTTTAAGGTCTACAATGAACCTAGAGTCGGCCATAGCTATTTTAGTTTTCGGCATACTCAGATTTAAAAACTAAAGACATTATAATGAACGTGCATGCCTGAACGATTTGATTTATTGATTCGAATAAATTAACTATTCACAGGCTAACTTGATAAAAATTATAAATTCTTCATAACCGATCGATAAAAAACAAAAAATTGATTTTTCTCAATGAACTATCGAACTTGAGCTTCTTGAGCAGAATTAATTTATTCCATTTTCTTATCACTATTGTCTATAGAATAAACTAAAGCTAGCTGTATTCAAAAGTTTTTGTTCTAAATTATCACGACTCGTTGACATACCCTTTAATGAGCTTATCTCATCCATTCAAATATTCAGACAAGCCTTCACGTATCCCTCCCATTCACCAAAACTTGAGCATGATACTTTCATTTCTCAGAAAGATTAAATAGTAAAATATTTTTGATCTGGAAATAGAAAATCTTTTAAAAAAAAAAAAGAAAAAAGTAATTTGATATTTTAGCAAAAATACAACAAATTTGACAAGTGGTCTTTTATTATTTTAGTCATGAATCGCATACCAGTTGTTTTTTTTTTTTACAAACTTTTAATATTCTTTCTCCTTGAATTTATTTGACTTTGAGTCCACGAAAATTGTAGCCACTTTTGTGCACATAATTATCATATTAATTTTCTATTAAACTGCACTGTATTATTTTATTTAATAAAAAAAAATTAAAACATGAGAATTTTTTTCCTTAGTTTATTAATTAAATTTGTGACCATAATTATTGATGTGATGAGCCAATTAGGCCAAAATAATGAAGGAATTTTTTTTATTCTAAAACTTGTTTTTTAAAAGACAACTGAATAAATATTAAGTTTCATTCGACCTTATTTTGCATTGTTCGTGTGGTCAGTTTGAAATTTCAAAATTTCATATTCATAATTTAAATTAGATCTTGGGCAAATATGCCCTATTCTCTCTATTAGTTAAAATAGTAGTTTTAAATTAAAGCTCTGGTTTAGCTTTTAATTTTGGCCTTGCTAGAAATAAAACTAAGATCCTAGAATTATTAATAAATATTTATTTGAAAAGCTTTGCGTGTTGAGAACACTGCTGCTTATTAAATTGATCTAAACTTTTTTATTTTATTTTTTTTTTAAACTAAAATCGATTTTGTGTCGATAAAAAAAATCATTAGAATAAATTAAAAAAAATCTAAGACTAAGAGACTGGCTCATTTGTTAAAAAAACAAAAAAAAACTGATTAATTGAGGGCTTCAATTTGTGCCCAATTTGATCTGGAGAGATTGTTAAATATGATATCAATGTTTGATTGTAAAGATAGGCGCAAATTTCGGTCATATTTTTGTTTTTCTTATAATTGCTGTTGGGCCTTTCAGATCAATAATTGTAAATACAAAAGTTTGCTCAAAATCGAACTAATTAATAGGATTCATGAAATGTGCGCGCATATCTATTGGAAATAAGAAAAACATCGAAATTGTTAAGGCCTGATTAAATTTGTAAATATCAGAATTTTGATATTTTTTATTTGTTTATGTTTTTAGTTTGAGGGAAAAGTGAGGAATTTTGCGGCAAATATCCGTCTTTTTTTTTCTTCTTAACATAGCGATTTATTAATTTCTAGATTATTTTTAGATCAAAATAACTTTGATTCAAATCTTACTGGTATTTAGAGCTATTTTTTTATTCTTAATTTTTCTTTAAGATATTAAAATGATAAATTAATCAGTTTTTGTCAGCGGCTTACTTAAAAATATTCACAAAGCAAACAAAATAATTTTATCCTAAAAATTTGTGTTCAGCTCCTGTAATCGTCAAATATTCAATATTTTGCTCAAAAATTTTGGATTTATTTTTTCAAATTAAAAATTAAAGAATTTTAATTGTTTATCTTTTTTAAAAATTTTTCATTATTATTTCATAGAATTATTCAAGAACAAAAATTCCTCCTTATTTGATAAGCCTAAATTTAGATACTTTGATACATTTTTTTTTACCTAAAATAAAAAATTTTTTTAAAAATTTTGTGTTGTCATATTTTTTGTCTTTTATTTGCATCAAAAATATTATTTTATGTAAAAAGTTTCAATAAAGCATATTAGACTTTGTTGCAGTAATTTTTTAAACGCGTTTTATTTTAGAAAATTTTTATTTATCAAAAAAAGAAGAATATTTGTTCTTATTAATAGATTCAATTAAATTTAAATTATAAGGGAAGATAGAGATTATTTATTAAACGAAACTAAAAAATTCTTAGAAATTAAAAATTTTCTCATGCACAACAATTTAATAATAAATAGAGTTTTGAATGGATGAAGAAATTGGCGGATGGCAAAAAATTTATTAAAACTTCTTGTTTAAAGAATAAAAATATTTTAGAATTGAACTATTTTTATTATTCATTTTGCATAACGAGTTTTAGAGCTAAAGAAATTGAAAAATTTTGGCAAATTTTTTTTTCTATTTAAAAATATTAATGGAATATTTTTTAAAAAAAATGCCCAATATACGTTTAAAATCAATTAAAATAGAATAGTTATTTAAAATGCTAAATATTAACAAAGTAAAATAATTTTCTAATTATACTCCTTATAGTTTAGGCTATTTTTAAAAATTTGATTATTCCTAAAATAGAAAACTATCATACAGGTACAGTTGTTATGTTTAAAATGGAAATTTTTTCACAATTTCAATTCTTAAAATAAATTTTTTATATTTCACATAAAATTCCGTAATAAAAAATTAAAACCTTGTTTTCAGATATTGAGTTTTATTTATTATATTATTTTTTTTTAATTTTTCACGAGCATATTTTTAGCTTTTCTATAAAATCTCAAGCACAGTACAAGTCTCAGTTTGATCATATTTTTCTAAAAAAATTTGGCAAAATTAAAGGATCAAATTTAATTGATTATCATCAAAAACACTCAAAAAACTAATTTTTAAGCAGACGGTAACTAACGGAAATCAAAAAATTTTTTTTAAGCTGTTCGTGTTAAAGGAAGAATTTAGTTCCACGTGTTAAAATAAAACAGTTGTTGAGTTTAGAAACACTTGTTGTTTTTTTAGTGTTCAATTTATATTGCTTTTATTATTTTATTGTTTTTTTTATCACTTCTAATTGATTTATTTTTTGTTTATTTTTTTAATTTTTAGTTCCTTGTCTACGAAGTTTGCCTAATTTATTTTGAAAAATATGGTCAGACTGAGACTTGTACTGTGCTAAGAGGATTCAAGTTCCTAAATTTGAAACATTATACCAAAATATTTTTTTTAAATCTAAAAAAAACATTAATTAGATATTTTATGAAAAATAAACAAGGTTTGGTGTTGCAAATATAAAAAAGAATAATCTTAAATCTACTATATTAGTGATTTTTAAAAATCGAACAAATTTTTTGAAATAAATCGAACTTTATTTATTTGGTTAAAAAATCTAGAAAATCTGTTCGGTAATTCTCTAAAAATAAGAAATAGCATTAAAGATATTTCAATTATTTAAAAAGATAACCGGAAAAACTATCAAATGATTTTATTTTTTGCATTTTAAATTTTATGTCAAAAAGTTATTTTATTAGACAAATAAAAATGGCACAATTTTTGACATACACCGTGATTTACACTTCTATGTCTTTATAAATATATTTTTTAGAAATTAAATTAAATGATTAGATAAATAAGTAAGAAAAATAGGGGTTTTAAGTAGAATCTATTGCAATGGTATTTTGGTCTATTGCGTGTGTGTTTGATTCCTATCTTTGTCTAGAACATCTTGTTACAAACTGGACATTTTGTTTTGATTTTAACTTATTTTATTCCAATATGAATTTTTTCTAGTTTGGAAAATTTAATTTATCATCTCTTAAAGCTCGTATACATTTTTGTGGCATGCTGTGGTTGTAGATTTTTGTTCTAACTTTTTTTGTTTTAAAGAAAGAGGATAAATAGACAAGCTTTATATTTTAAAAAATTTAATTTGATAATAAATATTGAAAATGTAATAAAAATTAAAATCTTTTATTTTTAATAATTTTTCAAAAAAAAAGTTTATGAAAAATAAAAAAAAAAAAACTAATTTAAGCATCTAAAATTAGAATTTTTTAAATTATTTTCTAAATTAGAAAAAATTTAAATTATATAGTAAAAAAGATGCTTTGAAGTTTTTAGCTCGAAAATTTTGTTGGAAAATGATTAAAAAAGGAAATGAATAAGCAAATTATTTTGAATTGATTTCCTATAATTTTTGATCGAAAATTTTATTTTAACAAATGTTAAAGTTTTAAATAAAATATTACTTAAAGGTAAAGAGCAATTTGAAGAAGAATAGAAAGAACGAAACCTTCTACCTAAATTTTAATTGCTAATAAATAAAAAATAAAATCCAATTATAAAATGAAATTATTTATTTTTAATAAATTATTTAAACATCTTTTTAAATGATTTAAAACAATTAATGTACAAATATAAAAATAATATATTTAAATAAAAAACAACAATAAACAAAAAGACTATTCGCACACAAGTAGCTCGGTATCTCTGTCCTTTGTTTTATTAAGAGTGGCCAAATTTTTGTTCGGAGGAGGT
>VANL01000886.1:0-21097 GCA_006352455.1 Brachionus sp. 'Tiscar'
TATTTAACTTTATTTTATTTTGATTTTTTTTTTAATCTGAAGGAGCTTTTGCTCGGTACAGAAAACAAATAAATAAAAAAATAAATAATTAAAATTTTCAATAACAAAAAATATTATAATGACATCAAGTATTTAAGAGTATGTGTCGGATGATGAAGTTGAGATGGCGGTTGAAGCAGATTGTCTAACTCAACGAAGAACAAAAGAAGCAGCATTGACAGAAATAAACGAAGAAAGAACGTGAAGTCACTATAATGAAAATAATACTAAAGATGGAAAAAATATTTATTATAGATGTAATAAAGCTAAATTGAGAGGTGCACAGTGTTTTTATTTTATTCAACTGATTGTTTTTTTAATCGATATTACATTTCATTACAAATTAATAGATTTTACTTTTAATATTTAAATTTTACCTAACATTATATACTAAATACTTATCGAAATGATAAAATACTGATCTATTTAAAAGAATACTGATCAAAATATTTATTATACTAATCAATTAATATATAGTCAATAATTATCTCCCGAATCTTAAAAATCAAATTGAATATTGAATACTTTGAGCTTTTAAAGAAAGAAATAGAAACCTATAACTAAGATAGATAGTGAAAAAAATAGCCATTTATGTTGGAACAATCACAAAAATGACCAACCTAATCTTTCAAATCTCTCATCAAGAATAAAAGCTATTCCGGCTTTAACAACACTTTCTGAAAGGCTTTTCTCGAACTGTAAATTTCAGACTTTTGATGGAAGAAATAGAATATCACCAAAAATGTTGAGAGCTTAATGTTTGTATATGAAAATAAGAATCATGTGATCAAAGAATGGGACTGGGAGGATATCAAAAAATTTATTTTCTTTTTTAATAGAATTAAAGATGCTTCTAATAAAAATAAATTGAACTGTAATCTGAATATTTTTTTGGCTTAAATTTAGACTTTGGATATCAATAATCAAAGTCTAAATAAATTTTTTTACTAAATTACAATTTTTTCTTTTATTAATTAAAAGAACATATGAGAAACGAGATTTTGGTATTATTATTTCTTGTTTATAAGTCACAGTTTTAAGTCTAGTCAAAATTATGACTTAAATTTTTTTTTAAGTCAAGTCAGTTATAGTAAAAAATTAAATTTTTAAGTCATTGACTTGACTTGACTTAAGACTTGTGACTTGACATTGACACATCTTTTGTCGGCATCCATTACCCTAACAAAATCACCAACGATGACTTTTACAAGGCATGGACGACAACATTCTGGCAAAGAAAGCAATGGTCTTTTAAATCAACACCAACAACACGACCTTCGCAGACTAGGTACAGCTTTGCCAATAGTCATGAGTAACTACCTCAAATTCATCAAAGGAAAGCTTGGAAGAAACTAGGCAAGAAGAAAGTTATCATCGCATCTTTATCTCACAAAAAAATTAAAGTCAAAAAAATTGTGTTCAGATCATAAAAATAATTTTTTTAATTTTTATTATGCCCATATTTTTTATTTAAAAAAAAAAATTTAATTTATAAATTATTCCTTTGAAAACTTGTTAAAATAATTTTTAGATTTATTTTGATTTTATGGAGACTTTCTTAAAATTTTGTAATTCAAATTTGCTGATAAAAAAATACGCTTTAAAACTTTGAGTAAAGTTCATTAATTCACATGATATTTGCCTTATCGAAAAAATAAACTGAGATAGAAAAAAATATAAAAAAAATTAATGAAATCAAATTTTTATTAAAGATAAAAAATTTCAACAAAATATTAATTATTTACAATAAAGCATTCAAAAATTCAACTTTTGTTTAAATTAAAATTGAATTGAATTTTTGACCCAAAGAATCAATGGATCTTTACAAACAATTTGAATAAAATCTTTGAAAAAAAAAACAAAATTTAATTTCAAAACAAAACATATAAATAATTTTATTCAAGCTTGTAGTGAGACACGCCTGATAACTGAAGAAGAACTTTGGAGGCAAATATTTCATTTTCACTCAATGTTTGACAACAAGAATCGTCAATATACACAATTTTACGAATACCGGATTGGGCGATCAATTTAACACATTCTATGCATGGAAAACATGTTACATACATTGTACAATTATCCAAACAGTTTTCCCTTTTGCTTAAAATAGCATTTACTTCAGCATGTTCTACTAAAAATTCAAATAAATTTTAATTAAAAAATAAATAATTTGGTAAAAATTTTATTTTTCTAAATCTTACAATAATCATTTTTGGGTTTTGTATCTTTGAACCAAGAGAGAACTTCTTCTTTAAGCGGGCTATTGTGAGTGTAATTTCCAGTGCCGATTATTTTGTTATTTGAATTGACAATGCATGCCCCTGCCTATTCAAAAATTAGCTTTTTTTTTAATTTTATTATTTTTTTAATAGATACCTGATGTTTGATATTTTTTCTACGCTTGGAAACCAATATGGCTATATTCATAAAATACTGGTTTAATTCGTAATTTTCAGTCAAACTATCCGTACTTGAGACACTTTTTTTGTTGCGACATTTTTCCCAAAATTGGCTTATTAAAAAAAAACTTGAATTAAATTTTTTTTCAAATCATTCATGTTTGATCCTACTCTTCGGCTGCCGTAAAATCATCCACTTCATAATGACTTGTTTTTTCCATTTTTGCGTTTTTATTTTATTTCATTTAAAAATAATCTAAATTTTTAAATTAAATTAAGATTTGTAAATTTAGTTTTAATTTGTCAATCAAGCAAAAATTGTTTGTTAAATTAAATTAAATTAATAGAAAAAAAATAATGTAAAATTGTCAAAATATTTTCACATTAAATCCAGGTTTTTTGTCAAACTTTAAAAAAATATTTTTAAATTTTTCCTATTATCGGGCATATTATTTTATTTATTTTGACTTTAAATTATGAAAATAAATTTTAGCTATTTTAAATTTCCAATTTTGGTAAATATATGTGTCTAGACTTATTTTATTCATATGATGATCAAATTAATTCGATTTCTTGCTATTTTAAAAATAGAAAAAATATTTTAATTGTGCTAAAAATATTTTTGTTCATTTGAAAATTATTCTGATTGTAGGAGCTTTGAATTATGTAATTGATTTTTTGAAAACATATTTCGTATAGCTAATAAAGTGGTTCCCAAGGAAAAGCAATCGAATTTACTCTACCTAGATCATAATTTATTCAAGTAAAAAATTCTATTCCGCCTAATTGCGTTTATTTAATTTTTAGCTGATCTCCCTGCTCTCATTATAATATATTCTAAAGCATGGCTCTATCTAGAAAGTCTAAAGTGTGCAATATTTTGAAATAAAAAAAAAAAAGAAAAGAAAATTAAAAAAAAATAAAAGCCTGTATTTATACCCGAGGAAAAAAGCTATAATTTTCTTCAAAATTGAAATTGCGTTTGATTTAATTATTCTAATTTTTTTTTCAAATATTTATTATTACTTTATATCCTACAGTGTTTAGGTCTTGCTTTGTTTCTTTGTTCACCCACTAAATTGAAACTAAGCATATGTTTAGTAGCTGATTGCTTAAAATGACATGCACTAGCACAGATAATTTTCTAAACTTTACTTCAACCAAGCAAAAAAGAGCCAAACTAATCGAGGGTTTTAACAAAGCTAAAAATTTCTTTGCTTCAGACTCGATCGATTTAGAACAAGCATTTGAAGAGCATGTATTCAGAGTCAACTTTCCGGCCTTTGACGACGAAGCCCTGCTAGAGGTTACCCTAAGATACGCAATTTTCTATTTAGAAGAATTCGACTATGAAAAAAAAATCCACGCTATTCGAATCCTCGATCACCTCATGGATAACTTAACCCAAGCTAAACTTATCTTCAACTTGAGAGCTCAGTTGCTATACGAAACTTACAATAGATATCTGAATGACAAAGAGTCAGTGCAGTTTTTAACAGCAATTGGAAAATCTATGCTGAAATTATTGGCCATTATGGAGCCCGAATACGCTTCGGGAGACCACTATTACCGCAAGCATTCGGATACCATTCGCTCAATGCTCACAAATTGCTTCATGAGCACAAGCATTCCTATCAAAACAGTTTATTATAAAAATCTAGTTTTGTACATTAAACAAATGGGTGTATTCGCGAGTCGTCATTTGGAAAAATGCTTAACTATTGCGTTTGATTCAATTGATAGCTGCAAAATTGGTCTTGACTTTGATAAGCAAGCGGAACTAATCGACTCAAGCATTGAGTTAACCATGGCCATTGTGGATACTTGTCCTCAACGAGTTCACTCTCATTCTAGACTAGTTTTAAACCATTGTATAAAAATTTTGTATTTTTTTAGTTTGAATGCCACCGATTTGAATGAAAGTGTAGTTAATGAGAAAATTACTGTGATTGAAAAAGTGAGCAAAATAGTTGGAAAAATTTTAAAAAATAGTAAAACACCTGAGCATGTTATTGAAGAATTTAAAAATTTGAAAAATGATCAAAAATTAGATTCTAATTTTAAATTTTTAATTGAAAACATTTGAAATAAATTCTATTTTAAATTAGCTTGTGATTAATTCTAGACGTTTCTTGACATTCAAAGTATCGTATAACAAATATTGGAAAAATAAAAATTTGATGACATAGCATCATAAAATTTATTGCTATTTTGTTTTGAAAAAAAATTTTTCATCTTGTTATTTTTTTTTTGTTGTTTTATTTAATTTGATTTATCTCTAAAAATTTTGAAAATTTGGCCTATATATGCACGTTTCTAAAAGTAATTTTAATAACTCGTGATAAATACCATTGCTCTCCAAGAGCTAATTTAATTTTTTCTTAAACTTATATTTAAAATTAAAAGCTAAATGGAAAAAAAAATCAACTTTGTAAATGATAAAATAATTGTATTTTATTTTTGTCTGTATTTGTCTAAGCCAAATAGAATCAAACCCGATATTTACTTTAGGTTGAGATTAAAATATTACATTTAATGGAAACATAAATTTAGATATATTAGGCTCTTAGAAAAAAAAAATATTCATAAAACAAACCTTGAAATTTTATTTATTTATAACAGTTTATTAGAATTTATATTAATATTCAGCATGATAGTATCTAAAGTAGGTAGACAAAGATAGTGAAATTGATAGCAGTATTTTTAAACAATTAGAGAAAAGCTTGGTATTTTTAAAAAGCAATTAAAAAATGTATTACAGAGCACATTTTAAACTTGGCTTATATGTGTTTTTTTATTTTTGTTTAAATTTAACAATCAAAAATATATTCCAAGCTTTGTGCCAAAGAGATTCCTTTTAAATTTTATAACTGTTCTATTTAAATTAACTTTAGTTCTTTGCCTAACTAAATTTCTTTAAGATTAAAAACTTTTTTTTTTAAACCTTGTTCGCTCCTTGTGGGGGGAGCTCATCTCCTTTCTAAGTACCTTTTTGAGAGAAGGCTCTGATCTGACACAGAAGTGACTGCTTCGAGTTGATCATCTAAGCCGTAATTATTAAAATCCTCAGTCGAAACTGGTAAAAAAAAACAACTTAAAAACTGCTTGATCAAAATTACCTTTAAACTTTTGATAATAATTTCTGAAAAACAGTTAAAAAGAAGAAAATTATTTTCTATAACAAATCTGATTATAAATTTTTATTTTTCTATTTATTTGGGTAGATTTTGGGTAGAAAAAGATTGTAATTTTGAGACAGTAATTCCTTATTTCGGCTAAATTCTATTTTTTCTTAGATCAAAATTAAAATAAAATTTGGATTGCAATGAAAATCCATTCATTTGTTATTTTAATTAGACCACAAAAATTTAAATTGTTCAAATTTTTAAATAACACATAAATGAATAATCTCTAAGTTAAGTGTAAAATTTTTAATAATAAATAAAGCATTAAAGGTTAATTTTTTAATTTAATTTTTTTTTTTAACTTAAAGAAAATCTTTGAAATACAATGGCGAAAAGAGTTGTACTATTCAAAGACATTTTAAATAATTAACAATTTAAACAAAAAATTGAATATTAGTCTCATAATAAGTTAAAATTTTAAGCCAAATTTGCCTTAACTGACCTACTGCTTTTTTTTTTCTTAACTTTAAATGTTTCTGTGCTTATTGTTTCGAAAAACTACCTCATTTTTTTTATTAAAGTTAATTTCAAATTAAATTTGAAACTTAAAACTTAAATTTTTGGCTGTCGATTTTACTTCCTTGGATCCTTAGACTATAATCAGCATTTCTAATTTTATTTAGAAAAAAAAATTGAACAAGAAATCTAAACTTATATCTTCTTCAACAAAGGAAAAATTTTCTCATATTTGCATTGCTTTATCAGCTGTTTAAATATTGAAATTTTTAGATTAAAAACTTATTTCTAAATTACATAAATGAGATGCATTTCACTTAATATTTAAATATTAATCATATTTTAACTAATTAGTAATCTTAATTAATTTTCAAATCCTAGAAATAGTTTTTTTGTTGTGAGAAAAATTACTAGGATGGAAAACTGGCTTCTTGAATGGTTATATTTTTATCTATTACTAATGGTGATAATGAAAGGTAGATAGTTTCTAAAAAATTTGATTTTCAAAAACAAAAATAAAATGGTGAAAATACAATTGGCATTAATACTTCATTCATAATCAAATTCAGAAGTCTTTGATTAGAATTTATTTAAATTTTTTTTTCCATTCTTAGATATTAAAAATTATTAAGCAAAATTATAAAAATTAAACTTATTAATTGTTGACATAAATGGGCTTTGAAAACATTAAATTAATCAAATTTTATTTAAAATTCTCTTTTATCGTAAAATGAATCCAACTTTAAATAAAATTTCCTAATGTTAAAAATTTTGCATATAAAAAATATAAATCAAAAAGTAAATTATTGGACAAAATAAATGATTTCTAAATAAAATAAAATTATATTATTTCTTTGAGATTTTATAAATAGAATCTTTTAAAACAAAATAGACTTGGTTAGAATTTCTGAACTTTTTGTTTGAAAATGGATATAATTAAAAAAAAAACATTAGGAAGAATTCAAAATATTTCTAAAAAATTGTTTGATAATAAATAATTAAGTGTTATTTGTTTTATTTAAAATAAGTAGCAATGAAATTTAATTTCGGAACAGATTTTAAACAGACTGAATGAATTTAATGTTAAAGTTTGTATTATATGAACCTGAATATGCAGCAGTATTTAATTACAGCTATTAATTCACAAAAGTAGATGTAGCTGGTTATTATGATTTTTCAACAATAAAAATCTAATTAAATTCTAAATTTTATTTCGAATGAACAAAATATAATCGTTTTAGATTGCAAATTTTAGGAATAAGCAAAAAATTTCTAAATAAAAAAATCACACTTTTTGTGCCTAATCTTATTTAACAAGCTTTTGAAGTAAAAGACGCACTTGAATCAATGGTTGACTAGTATTTAAATATTTGCATTTGGAAATTAGAATTTACACAAATATAAAAAAATTTCAATTTTTGTTTTGAACTAAAAAAAATAATCAATAAAACGAAAAATTGAGACATGTTTGCTCTAAAATTTTATAAGTTTGCTGCATAAATATTATTTATTTATATTCTAGAATAAAAGAACTTATATTTTAAGAAAAATACTTTTCTTGAAGCCTATTGAAAAAATCACGTGTCTACTTTGTGAAAAAAAAGACGACATTTTAAGCAATTTTATTAAAAAACAATTCTTCTAATTCTTTTATTACTTTGAATAAATTTGTTTTAATTAAAGCCAAAATTTAAAAAACATTTGTGTCTAAGATTTTTTTTCCTAAGAAAAAGATGAAACTTGATGAGAAACAAATGTAAAGAGATTTGATATATCCCAAACACTAGGAGGGATCAATGTCGTTTTATTTGATACATTTTTTTAGTGTCTGTATTTTTTAATTGATCATTGAATTGATGACCTCATATTTTTTTTTATAAAATAGAAGGTTAAAATTTAAGCCTTCAATAAAAAAATAAATATGCAAGAATCGAATGAGCTATTCCAAGGAAACAAGTATAAGAAATAACAGCCAATATAACACCGGGCCTTCTAATGCTAAAAAAAAATAAATGAGAATTAAAATATATTATTTAGTAACATAAATTTAATATAAAAATATGTTTATATTTGTAATGCATCAGACAGATGCCTTAGTTATTTAAATACTGAAAAAATTAGAATAATATAGAATTCAAGGACAAAATTTTAAATGGATCCTATCTTTTTTTATGGGACAGAAACAGAGGGTTATACTTGGTGATGCAATGTTCAGCTGGAAAGAAGACACAAGTGGTCTTCCTCAAGGGTCGATATTGGGGCCAGTTTCAACAACGGCTATCTAGGCTGAAATTAACAAGTCTAAAAACAAGAAGGATCCTCCAAATGATAATCCAAATGTTCAAACTAGTGAACAATATAGAGATTGTTATTATTACTACTACTACTATTAATCTAAAAATCTAAAAATCTTTATTAATGAAAATAAAAACATTAATTTATTAACCTTTAAATTGAAAATAATTTAAATTTATGTTTTAGTCTGAATATTAATTTATCTTAATAAGAAAATACTTTGTCCAAATTATTGTCTGTAATACTTAGAAACGGCTTTATGCTAACCCCAAACAAAAGATCAAAACTCAAATTAGCACAGTGAAAGATGAGTAAGAATCTGTCCAGTCAGACAAAATCATAATTGCAAATAATTTTATCTAGCACTTTAACATCCGTACATTTAAGTGTCCATATTACAACTACGTAGAAAAGTGGCTGCCAGCAACCTTCTATTTTCTCATCAGGGCATCGGACACTTGCCACTGCAGAGTGATATTTGACTCCTTAATTATTTTATCAAATCGATTTATGATTTATTATGATTATGCAGTATGTCACAAAAAGTTAAAATCAAACTTTTTTTTCTAATTGGATTGTCGTTTTTTTCGATTTGTCGGTCATCAACGAAAATATTTTAAAAAAAATATTATAAATCCAGATTTTTTTTTATTTCTTTATTTTTTATTTATTCAAATATTGGAAAATTACAAATTAAACTTTTACTTTTTGCTTTTATGCAAGCGTCGACCGTTTTTTCATTGAAGATATCAAATTTTTACAGATTTCAGTCGGAATTTTCAGCCATTCTTCATGGAGCAATTGCTTTAAATGGTCGACTGAAATTATCCTTTAATTGAGCAATTTGTGGTCAATATATGCCCATAAATTTTCAATTGGATTGAGATCAGGTGATCTTGGACACCAAGGAAGAACTGTAAAATCATGCTCTTTAAACCAATTTTTTGCCGAGTTGGCAGTATGTGCAGATGCGCCGTCATGTTGGAAAATCTACTCTTGGTTTTCATCGATTAAAAGTTGTGCCGATGAGATTAGGTTGTTTTCTAGTGTGTCCATGTAAGCATATTGATTTCTTCTCCCGGTGTAAATGGAGAAGCAACCCACTCCTTCGTAAGACATGCATCCCCATATGCCGACTGAGCCTCCGCCCTTCTGTACTCTTGGGACACAAAACTTCGGGTGATATTTTTCATTTTTGAATCTTTTGACAAAGACTCTAGATTTCCTATTTAGGATTTTAAAGTTCGACTCGTCGCTAAAAATAAATTTAGCCCAATCTTAATCGGTCCAATTGCGTCTTTCTTTACACCACTTTTATTCTAAAAAATAATTTTTTTATATTTTAAAGTTTGATTCTAACTTTTTGTGACATACTGTAACAATTTAATTCAATCTAACGATTAGAATTACCAGCTAACATTGAGTAAAAGTTAACGAAGAGCAGTTAATTCTAGAAGTGAATATTTTGAATTATAAACAAAATTTTTCAAGGCTAGATTTAACTAACTTAAGTTCAAAAAGATTAAGAGGCGATCCTATTCAGGTGTATAAATTGGATCAATAAATGAATCAATTACGGTCTTAACACAAAACCTGGTAGCCGAAGATATGAATTGAGGAGAAATAGCTATTGTCTAGTAAATGCAAAGAATCTAAATTGCTTCAAAGCAAAGCTTGATAGTTGGATGGCGAAATTTATTTTTTTTATAATTTATTTTTAATTTAAATAGAATTTTTCTTTAAAAAAGGCTTTTCGGAATAAACTAAAACCAAGTAAAAATTATTTTTTTGAATCCTTGATTAATTTAGTAAGGTCAAAACAAGTACCAGGAAAGTATTTCATCAAAATTCGTCAAACCCATTGGACACCTCTTCTAATTCTCTAGAACAACTTTTTGTTTTTTATTAACACCAGAAAAATTATTTTAAGTAAAAAAGATTCAACAAAATTTGTACACTTAGTTGCAGAATATTTTAAAATTTATTTAGTTTAGTAAATTTTAATTCATCAAAATAGGAAGAAATTTTGTTCAATTTTTAGTTGAATTTCACAATACCTCAACTCAACAATATAAAATGTTTTAAACTTTGTAAAATAAAAACTTGCTTGTACATAGGATCTTTTTACTAGATATTTTCTTAGGAGTCAAGTCTAAACGAATTTCAGAAACTGTTTTTTTTTTCTGAAGAACAAAATTTTGTCAACCTTATTAATTATTTCACAAAAAATGACGAAAACATTGTATTTTCAATTCTATTTTGGTTTAAACATAGATGTTTAAAGACTCAACTAAAGCACCAAGCTATAATAAAATCAACTTGCTGGCTTGGATACTTAATAAAATATTTAAGAAAAATATTCAAAATTTTTAAATTTAGCTTTTATTTTTTTTTTTATTTTTATTTTATCTTGCTCATGGTTCCTAAGGTAGTCAAGAGGTATTTTCACACCAATAAACAAATGACAGTTAATTATTTGGATAAGAATGAATTTTTTAATTCGAACAATAATAATAGCTCAGCCCAATCGAATATAAATGAAATAATAGCAGATACAAATAGCTTTACTGCTTATGATATAGCATACAATAAAGAAATGAGAGCTAGATTAAGAAATATTCTTATTTATTCAGTTTTATTTAGTATTTTTCTATTGCCACCTGTGGCTTTGTCTGGACTATATTTTGGTATAAAAGCAAAAAAAGAAATAATGGCAGAAAATTATCCAGAGGCGAACAAATTCTTGACCAAAGCTGATTATTCAAATCTAATTTCATTTATATTTGGAATTATATGCTATATTACTGTGATAACTATATTGATAATTCTTTATTATATTTGTACTACAAATAGATAATTTTTGTTTATTTATGCAGATTGTTTTTGAATTAAAATAAAATTTCATAAAATATTTATTTGTTTTTGTTCTAAGCAAGACGTAAATTCTTGATTTTTTTGGGTATAAATGGTTCCGGAAATTGATTTTTCATTAATTTATTTTTGTATCTGATTGCAATTCTTCTTTTACGGGCCCAATATTCCATGGTATCCGGATCCATCTCTTCTGGCGATGGACCTCTATCTAAACTCAATGACCAAAGCCATTCAGGATATTCAGAATCAGGCTTGATAGCAACCTCTTCACCTTCGGTTTTTAGAATGTTCAAGCCGCAACAATAAGTTGCCAATTTTGTTGCATCTTTTTCAACTGGTAATTCAATTTTTTTAACCTGTTGAGCGCCTCCCTTTTCTATACGAATAAAGCACACATTATTTAGATTTTCTAAGTTTGCTTCTATTACTTGATATTCCTCCTCCGAGTTTTCCACCAGCGAATGCTTTAGCTGCCAAAAATCTTTGAGACACCTGATAAAGATCTTTGCTTTTCTCGAAAAATTTATTCAATTGAATATTCATTTCAAAATTTTTATTTTTTTATTTAAGTTCAAAATTAGCGTTCAAAATATTTTTTAGGTTTACATACTCATATTTCAAATTGTTCATCATTCACATTAATCTTAACAATTGGAAAAAAAAATTCTAAATCATTGAAAAGCGGTGTATAATAGATATACTCTTCTGTACTAAGTTTATGCCCTTATAAGATTATAAATAAAAAAAATTAATAAAATATTAATAAGAAAATTTTTTTATTATTTTAATTTCTATCTAATGCACATCATCATTATTTATTGATCTTTGCATCTTTAATACAATATTTATTTTTGTCACCATGATTTTTGGGTCAAAGAAATTCTTAAATTCCAAAGGTCTCAAATAAATTCTATTTTAGATTTTTTTAAATTTCACCAAATTATATTTATAAATATTTTTATTTTAACAAATGGCTAAAAGTAAAATTATCCTTTTTTCTTATTCAAAAATATTTCTTTTATTTATTTGTTTACTTGGTCACCGCAAGAAATAATACATTTTAAAAACATTGTTAAATTCTTAAATTATTAAGCAATGAAGGTATCACCCAGCAAAAGATGATCAAGAACGTTTGGAAAGAGAAATTCCTGACAGAATAGCAGGTTTAACACATTAAGATATCAAGAACTAAGCAAAAAGGTTATGGATGAAAAATTATACGAATAAACAATGAAAAGTATGTTGCAAAACTTTGATATTTTTATAAATACTCTTACTCTTGACTTACGATAAAAAAGCCTCAAAATTGGACTTAACTGAAAATAACTTTGGAGCAGTCATTAGCTGTCCAATTAAGTCTCTGTTTACACCACTTATATTTCTTTGTCTATCTTTTTTGTTTAGAAGGGGTTTTCTGACTGCTGTATGAGACTCTAAACCTTTTTTATGGATAAATTTCATTACAGTATACTTACTAGGCCATTTTTTGATAACTAGATGTAGGGTCTTTTCTAATCTCTCTAAAAATGTAATTTTCATTTCTAAAAGTTAGCTTCCAAGGTCTACTAGAACGGCTTCGATCAGACACAGTCCCATTCTCTTATAATTTTAATTTTTATAGGAATTTTCTTGATAAAAAATATTTAAAAATTGATTATATTTTTATGCCAAGTATGCCAATATATATCAAATTGAAGAGAAAAAAAATTTTTCAAATTAGTTTTTTTTTTCTTTTGCTCTCAATTTTTCGTCAAATTCAATAACTAAACAATTTTAAATAAAAAAATTTATTAATTTCTAAATTTTTCCAAAATTTTGTGTATCTAAAATTGATCAGGAATAAGCAAAAGCAAGTTAAATCAGTAAAATTAGAACTGAAGAAAATCAAAGACTTGAATTTTTTGGACGCATATTCAAGTATAGTAAGCTTTTATTTTAAATTTATAATGGGATTATTTTTTTCGGATTAAAAAACTGAATGATTTTTTTTGTAAATCTTAATATACACTGCTAAATCTTTATTCTAGTTATAACTAATAAGCAAATATATTTGTTCAAACTATTTTCCTATTTACGTAATTAAAATTTTATCAAATAAGAAAGGTCAATTAAATTTTTTTTGCCTGTTTATGAAAATATATAATTTGCCATTAAATTTGAATTGATTTGAAGATGTTTTTTTTTCAATTTTGTGTTGGACTTAATATAGGATACCCAATTTATTTTAAAAAAAAAATAGAAAAAAACTTCTCAATTTTTATAGATGAATTTGCAAATTGTTTATTATCCTCATTTCAATTTCATCTCATCTTTAAAATTGTTGATAATGGTCCACCAGGAGAGTTAAGTATGCTTGATCGAAATTTTAAAATAAATGATTAAATACAAATAAATTTTCAGTTAATTGATTAAAATTCAAATCCAATACAACATGTGTTAAGTTGCAGAAATACCAAACTTAAGTTATATCTAAATATCTCAAGATTACTAGTGCAAGAAAGGATAAATTTTAATAATAATAATATAAGTTACAACAAGCTATTAAGCTAGACTTGCGAAGATGGGAAACACTAGGACCCCATCTATGGTAACTGTGGTATGTACACTTAATCAGTAAAATTTGGGTCCAAGATTTTATTTGTTAGGTCACCATTCCCTCGTGTCGATTCTACCGAGCCTCAGGACTTCATCCATGGTAAGTTTCTCCTTACGTCTGTACTTATCCAGTCTGTTTTTGAATTGGTTGATGGATAGAGATTGGACGATATGAGATTAAGATTTAAATAAATATTCAGTAAATTATTAAATTTATTAAAGCATTCAAGATTTAAATGAATAAACATGATTTGAGACTTTATTAAAAAAAAAGTAAAACATTATTTTTTCAGAACTTGTCTATTTTATTATTAAGAAAAAAAATGGATTAATGACCCTTGAGACTATTATTTAACTGAAAAAAAAATTTGTAAGACCCCACCTGGAATATGCCGCTGTTGTCTGGTCTCCCCCTAGCAAGAAAGACGCAAAGATGCTCGAGCAGGCGCAGAGAAGGGCCACCAAACTGGTGCCCCGCATTAAAAATTGGCGCTACGAAGACCGTCTTCCCGCAAGTTCACAATCCCAACCCGGACCCGCTAGAGGTATCAGAGGTCATGCAAGAAGACTGTCCGGCAAGGCCTCCACCAAATGTCTACAACGGGCAAACACGTTCACCAACAGGATAGTCAACAAGTGGAACGCCCTGCCAGCTACAGTGACAGATGCCGACTCAGTTAACAAGTTCAAGAACGGATACGACGCCTTCCGGTCTAGTCAACAATCCTGAAGATGAACATTTATTCATAGAATTTTTCTTTTACAGCTTTTTCTAACTAGAAACTTAACTCTTATTTTGACCTAAAAATTTAAAAAGGATTTCTTTTTTCAGGACTTTTCTATGTGTCATGTGCAAGGAGCTACCGTAGACTAGTCTTGCTGTGGCTTAAATATATTATTATTATTATTTTAGTAATTTTTGGGAAATTTTATATCTAGACCCCTTTACTTTTAATACTTTTAGTACTTTTCCATTAACTCTTTATCAGAATAAATATAGCTTAAAAAAAATTTCAATTTTTATTACTGAATACCTGGACGTTAAGTAACTTCAATATTTTGAAGGGTTAGTTATTTTTAGATCCTTCGATACAAATTTTTTTTTTCAGAGAACGTCTAAAATTATAAATTTGCTTTTCTTTACCATCATCAAGCATCATCTTAATTTTAGCTCTAAACAACAGGTTCATAAAGCCAAAATTGTGACATTAATTTAGATAAAGCATGCATAAGTTCAAAATAAAAATTTTTTCGCAAATTTTCTTTAAATCAGCTCGAAAGAAAATTGAGAGAGTTGCGAAAAAATTAATATTAAGATAAATTTTTAGATAAAAAATAAATAAAAAAGCTTAATTTTTGAGTGTTTTCAATTAAAAGAAAATTTTCTGGTCGCTATAAAACTTGAAATGAAAATAAAATTCTCTTTTTAAATTAATTAAAAAAAAAACGAATAATTTTTAAAAAAATTTTAAAAATGGAAAATTCATCAGAATTGGAAATGGAAACAATGTTGAGCGAAATAGGATTTCATCCAAATTTAACAGTGTAAGATTAAGCAAAATAAGAGTGAAATAAGTAAGATTTATTCTAGAAAAAAGCGTCAAGACTATTTGGACTGGGATGAATATTTCTTGGCCGTATCAATATTAAGTTCACAAAGAAGTAAAGATCCAAATACTCAAGTTGGAGCATGTATCGTCAATGAAGAAAAAAAAATTGTCGGCATAGGATACAACGGTTTTCCCAAGAATTGCTCTGATGATCTTTTACCATGGTCTAGGACTTCTATTAATGGATCCATTCTTGATACCAAATACCCATTTGGTAATTTTTACAATTTATTTTGTCTTATACATTATAAAATTTAAAGTTTGTCATGCTGAAATGAATGCTATATTGAATAAAAATGAAGCAAATTTGAAAGATTGTACTATTTATGTGTCTATGTTTCCTTGCAATGATTGTGCTAAACTAATAATTCAATCTGGTATTAAACGTGTGGTTTATCTATGTGATAAATATGCCCATACTGAACAAACAAAAGCGTCAAAAATTATGTTCAAAATGGCTGATATTCAAATTGAACAATTTAAACCTAAAAGAAAGAAAGTAGTAATTGATTTTACACTTCCAGATTTCGTAGCCGATTAAATTTAAGATGCTAATTTTTTTCAAATTTAAGTGATAGGGTCCTTTTTTTTTTGATTTTTTGTTTTAAGTTCAAAGTTTTTATCAATGTTTTTGGAAATTCATTTTTAAATTTTTCGATCAATTCATGTTAATTAAAAATTATTCTAAAAAATTAAAAGAACTTCAAATTTTATCTTTATTTTTATTTTATGAAAACTTATTCAAATTTATTTACTAAGTAACACAGATTCTCAGTTGTTATGAAATAATTTTGTTCTTTTTTTTTGTCTTATTTTTTATTAAATTCATAAAATAAAATAAAGCTAGCCAACTAAAGCTTAAATATGATCATTTATTGACAAATAAACTAAACTTTAAAAGTGAATGAAAATTTTGTTTAATTTTTTGTTTTATTCTATTTAATTTATATGTTTTTTAAGAAATAATTAAAAAAATTTTACTTTTGATCAGAGTCGATGTTGATGTCTTAATTTAATAAAAAAACATGAATTGAAACACGACCAATATTAATTTTAATAGAAATATAATTAGTTTTTTGTAGTTATTTTAAAGTCACAAGTCTCAAGTCAAGTCAAAGAGCCCAAGACTTTTATTTTTTTTTTCAAAAAAAGTCCGAGTCAAAATCTTTTATCTTTTAAATTTTTTAAATTAAACCCAGCCAAATAAAAAGCATCGCGAATCTATCAGTCAGAATCAAAGTCAATTAAATTATATTTTTGTCGTCCCAGGTGGTTATTTTGGAAGCAAAACAAATTTTGGACTTAAAAAAAAATTTTTAAACAACTCTGTTTTGAACTGACTCTTCAGGGCTATTTGAGACTAAACATTGAAGAATTAAACATTGAAAACATTGAAAAAATTGAAGAATTTGATTTTCAATAATATTTAAAATGTAGAACTTATTCATAAATTTATGTCCAGAATTTTAATCGATACTCTTTCCAACATTTTTCATAAAGATATCGAATGAACTTTCGATCTTTCGCCTTCACTCTTGCTTTTCCCCATGTCATTCCCATTTCGGTGAGCTCTTTCGTGATTGTTGACTTCCAAGTTATTGCTGGTCATCCTACCTTACGTCGCCCTTGAGGTGTCCATTGAAGGGCTCTTTTTGATATCCTTGTTTCTTTCACATGTTCAAGCCATCGAAATCTTTTATGGAGATATATTTGGACTGGACTAAGTAATTCTGCTCCATTAGTTATTAAACTGGTTAAAAAATATAAAGAATAACCCATTGCCGAATAACACATGGATTAATTAATTTATTGATTAAAACATAAAAAAAATGATTCACCATAAAAAAAATTAAAATTAAAAAAATAATATGATGGACAAAAATTCAATTTTTTGAGTAATGGTAGGGGTTAAAAGTTGATTAAGAAAAAAAATTTAAAAAATAATTAAAAATAGTTTTTTTTTTTTAAAAATTTGATCCTAGATAATGGTACGGGATCAAAAATTAACTTTTTGAAAAAATGTGCGAAATTAAATATTTTGATTAGGGGTAAGTTTATAAAATTTTTTAGTATACTTATATTTCGATTAAAATTTTACCAAATGGACCATGTTTATAAATTAATTAGATTTTTTTTTCGTTCTCAATTTTGCTGCATTTTCTTAATTGGTAAACCTTGGTCTTCCTACTTTTTTCTTAGCTTCTACTTAAGTTTTTTTTCTTTATATTAGCTGATATCAGTTCATATCCGATTATATCAAGTGATGATGATGTGACAAGTTAATTTCTGGCACTGTAACATTAAATAGTTATAAATTTTAAAAAAATAAAAAAAAATAAAATTTAATTCTGAGTCTGCTGTGAAATTTAAATAAAAAATGAACAAAAATATTTCTATTTTTAAAAATTTAAAATAAAATATAGTTGAAAAAAAATTGCAACATTCTTTTTTGCACCTTGATTACCTAAAATAATTTTTATAACGAAGAAAAAAAGAAAAATAAGCTATAACTTGATTTTATTGATTTTTTACATTTAGTAAATATTTTTAAGATAAAAAAAGTACACAATACTGCAATATTATTTTATTTTAGTCTATTTTAATTAATAGAAAATATAACTTTTTTGTTGAATTTAAATTTCACACACAAGACCTGTTTGGTTAATAAGGAGATGGATTTTATGGGCGCACTAGAAAAAGAATTTAAATTTTTCTGTTTTTTTTTATCTCGAATAGTAATAAAATAAAATAAAAATTTATTTATAAATTACTTATCTATTTATTTATTTTCTATGAAAAATTTTAGTCAACAAAAAACTTTTAAGATATTAACCAATTGATATCTGTATTTATAATACTAGATTATCTTATTGATAAAATTAATTTCAAAATATAAAAATTAAATATAAAAAAATTTTGTTTGTTTAAAAATAAAGTAAATAAAACAAGAACACTATGTAGATACACATAATGTAAAGCATAAGAGAATATGTGTAAATCAAAATGAACATTTCCAGATTGAAAAAATTGAATTGTTTAAGTAATTCATAGTGCTTATTTGAATGGAAATGATTCAAAATTATTTCGAAACCAGTTTTGGATTTCTCGTGACCTAAGTGTTTAAATGCTTCATAAACACTCTTTATGTCTGCGTTTTCTACTTCTTTGGCGAAGTGAAGATTTTTGCCAATTTTCTTATGCTTTTTTATCCATTCAAGCATTTCTTTATAAAAAATTGATAGCTTTGACTGCACATAGACCAAATTCATCTCTCCATCTTCGAAAATTACATTTGATGTAAACAAACTTCTTTTTATCTGATCCAAATTATGGCTAAAAAATTGTTTCAAAAAATCTGTATCAATTATCCTAAATTGATTTTGCTCCACCAAACGTCCAGTGCTAAATAACCATAGCTTACTGTATACCATTATTAATTTTTTGTATATCTGATACCAAATGCTGTTTTATGTTATTTTGCAATTAAAATAACCAAAGCGTTCACATTGTATAACACTTATTCGATTTTTGAAGTTTTGCTGGTAAATCAGCGAGATTGAAATAATTTTCTTGTTAAATTTTTGTGTTTACTTTCAAATATTTCAATACCTTATATAGGATTGACCCCCCATTTTGAATTTTTACTAAATTGAACATATGTTTTTTTATTGGCTAGGTTTTTCAATTATGACCAAACTTAAATTGTTCTGAATAATTTTTTTTTTAAATAAAATATGAGAGTATAATACAATTGATGAAATATGAAAAACATAGTTAAATTTTTCTCAATTTTTGTCTCAAAATCTAAGACTCATCTGAACTTTGAACCTTCAGAAATCGATGCTTCGTCTATGCTAACAGCTGTTGAATTTTATGTGATAAAATTTTAATTTTACACTAATGTCTTGTAAAAATGTTTAAACATTTTCTGAAAATTTTTGGATTTATGTGAATATACAAGAAGTAAATAATTTGAAAAATGCTAAATTTATTGTAAAATATGAAAAAAATGAAACTTCATGCCATTTTGTGATTAGGAAAAATTTTTTTGCAGCTAATTTAATATTATAATAAAAGATGCCTATAAAGACAAAGCATGTGAATTTTGAACAAAAAATAAAAATTAAAAATTGATTTCTTTAGGCCCAAAGTTTGATCCAAAGAAGTAGCGTCTGATACAAATTTTTTTCTACAAAGTCCCGTTATTTAATTCTAATTATTTTCTAATGCGTATGCTTTTTTGTAGATTTGCATAGTTTCTGCACATCTAATCTGAGTGATACATGCTATGTATCAGATGATAAATTTTGTACAACTAGCTTTAGAGATAAAGAAAAAAAGTTTTTAAATTTTTGTTTTTTTATTCCAAAATTCACATTGTCTGTAAAACATTTGATAAACTTTAGCGAGCTGGTATTTTCTTTAAACTTATTTGAAAAAGGAACAATTGTCTTTGAGGAATCTCATATTGCAATTTCTAAATTTTGTGAGAAAAATGGAGTTCGTTCACAATAATTGTATTAGATAATAATGAGATCTTTCTTTTGTCATAAGCCTTTTTAAAAATTTGGATTGAAAATAAAATTTAAGAAACAAAACTGATACTTTTTTACACATCTTTCCTGAAAAAATGTAGAAAATCAGCTGGTATAGAAAAATAACGTAAAACATAGAATATTTTTAAACGTAAAAAATCAAGAAAATTCAAATTTTATTTTTTTTTCTATGTTTTGATTCATTCCTGCATTAGCATAAGCCAACCTGATACCTAAAAATGCTAATGCCTGCTCAAATTCATGTCCAGTAAATAAAAAAAAATTACATACTTTAAAATCAACCTTTTATATTTAGTAAGGAATTTTAAAATTTTTAATTGAGTGAGGTTTAAAGCATGGATAGACAATGAGACGATACCTCGTTTAAAGCCAAACAAAATTTTTTTTTTTCAAATTTTATTAGCATTTTGCAAGCGTTTAATTTTAATTTTTGAAATTTTATTAGCATTTTGCAAGCGTTTAATTTTAATTTTTGAAATTTAATAATCAAGTTTACAGCAAAAATATGGTTAAGAAAAGAAGGTCTCTTTTTTTACTGACTTAAACTTGCATGTTTTTAAATTAGCTTTAAGTATTATTTAAAAACTAGCTATAAAAACGACTCGGCAAGTGGTTTGATAATCAATTAGACAAAGAGTCTTTACTTCTTGTAGACAATTGTCCAGCTCATGTTGACTCGAGCCACTTGAATCTAAAATTTTTAAAGGTTCACTATTTGCCACCCAACACTACTTCAGTTATCCAACCGATGCTTGGTCTTTAATAGATGAAGGGACTATTTGTCGTTGTTGGCGACACTCAGGGATACTGCCTGAGCAGTTTATTAAAGATTTGAATATAGAGTCTGTTACACAAAATTCAAAGATTGACGAGTTTACGAGCTTACTAAAAAAGTTAAATTCATACAACAATAAGTTTGACATGAGTGTTGAAGAATATATTGAAGCTGATTCATCTTGTCAGACTTTTGAAATTCCAAACGATGTAGAAATTGGCATCCAATAGTTTCATTGCAAATTATTTAGTAGCAAAGACAAGTTTAGAAGCGAAACGTGTTAGATGCATCATTTAGAAGCAATTATTACGAA
>VANL01000887.1:0-21059 GCA_006352455.1 Brachionus sp. 'Tiscar'
TTTTTTTTTTCTTCTTTTTGTTTTTTTTTACATCACCCTTGCGGTGTTTATTGAATAAATAATAATAATAATAATTTAATTAAAGGATGAACAATATAACTAATTTGTTAATTTAACATATTTTCGGTACTGTTAAATTCATAGATATAAATACAATTCTTTTTTGATAAATTAAAATCAACCAATATGAAATATATTTAAAATATGCTGCAAAAAATCAGCATATTTTGTTGAATCTTTTGTTGCTAAAATAATGTTTCTCTTGAAAAAAATAAGACACATATAAAATTTTATTAAGATTAAATTTGATTTTTAATTTAATTTACTTAAATAAATAAAAAAAGGTATAGCAAGCACTCGACTAATGATTGTGAGTGAGTCACTCGCACTCACTAAAAATTTTGATTGAATAAATATTCTCTAAAAAACTTATTATCTAATATTATTTTTTCTCTTTTTCACTTTTTTTTTTTAAAAAAAAGTCCGAGCCAAAGGCTTTAATTTTTATTAATAAATATTTAATGTATAAATTTTTAATGTTTGAAAAAAAATTCCTCTTAATATTTATTTAGATTTTGTTTTTGACAGTAGTTAAAATAAATATCTAGTTAAAGATATACAGATAATATTCTAAAAAAACAAAAACATGATAATTAAAAAAATTGAAAAAAAAAAATTTTCAAGCATTTTTTTTAAATGTCTTTATTGATTTATTTATATAATTATATTTCTGCGATCCTTAATAGTTTTTATGGTTGCCAAGAAAAGTAGGACTTATGAAAAAAAATAAAAAAAAAAGTCCGGACTTGGACATTTTTTTGGGACTTTTAAACAACTCTGATTCTTTATATCTTCTTTGTACTGTTAAATTCAGATATAAATATAACTTCAAAATGTAAAATTCAAACTTTTAAAATTAAAATTTAATCTTTTAATCTTAAAATTTGAAGTTATTTATTTTCTTTTTCTTTCTCGATAAACAAAAATTGACGAATTGATTAATTTCATGTTATTTGTAACATTCTAACCCCTTTTCCTTGCTTGAAATTGTCTATTTATGAAATATGTCTTATTAAAAAATGAATTTCTATTACTAGCATATATTCTTTTAGTAAACTTTAGTCTCAGCGGGCCTAGTGTTAAATTAAATGTAATAGAAAATTATCTATTTAGAAAATTTGAGTATAATAACAAAAAAATTACAACTATTACAATTTATTCGTTGTAAATTACAAAATTAAAAAAAAATTTAGCTTCCTATTTTTTCGTCTGGCAAAAATATCTACAAATTTTTCAATCTAATTCTTTTAACTCCAATGTTTTTGAGACTGATATACCAAAGGTTAAAAGTTTCAACCATTTAACTTGGCTTTTTTTTTTTAAATTCAAAATTATTCTTTTTTCCTTTCTATTTTAAGCATAAAGCCTACTTAAATTAGTATTCTTTAAACTAGAGAACACAGAATAAAGTACATAGAGAACAAGGTTAATTCATTTTCAATATCATAAAAGTATGCAAAAGGAACATACTAGCTTTTATGGTTTTCATTGACAAAGGATGAAGAAAAAGACCTTCGAGAGGGACTAATAAGCAAGATTATAGGAAAAAAATTAATAAATCTGTAAATCTATGTATCTGATGCAAAATTAAGAATTATAATAATATTTCATATTAAAGTTACGTTTTATTTGCGCTTGTTAATATATTCTAAATTTCTTTAAGAGATAAAAAATTATGCTTAAATTATAAACTAACTCAAAAGAATGTTAAAAAATAGAAATAACCAAAATTTAGATTATATTGTATTGTGCTGATTGGGAATGAATTCAATTGATTTTGAAATTACAAATTCAATAGAAAAAGTATACAATTTTTGATAAATTTTTCATTTATTAATTATTTCAGATTCAAGGAAATAAAGATTCTGAAAATTCCCAACTAGGACAGAGTTCGAATAGCTTTGCTGTAAATAAATGGACTGTAGATAAAGTTTTAGAATGGTTTAATCGAAAATTTCCATCATATTTTGAGAGCTATAAAGATTTATTTATTTTGAATCAAATAACTGGCGAAGCCTTGCTCGAGTTCAATTCAAGAAGTCTGTCTTCAATGAATATAATGGATAAAAATTTAAGGTAAAATCAAGCAAAAAAAAATTTATTTTTTTAATTATTATTTTGAAAAAAATTGAAAATTTAATTAATCAATTTGATTAAAATCCATCATAATAGATTGCTCATTTTAACAGAAAAGTTGCTCCATAAAATTTTTTTATCTGCAAAAAAAAACTTGAGCTTTTTTGATAGCCCTATGTCAGGAATATGAACATATGATTGATTTTTTTATTTTTCTTCTTAAATAACGGTTTTATGATGAAAAATATGATTTTTTATAAAATCATACCGTATTTCCTCAAATAGAAGTAACCAAAAATTGAAGAAACTTGCTACTATTTCAGTCTAAAAATCACTCTTTATTTTAGTTATTTATTTTCAAAAAATGTGTCTAATTTATTAGAAAATTTACGAATCATGTTTCATAAATAGCGATAACTTTCTTATAATTGAGTCACATTTTTGGAGTGAAAATTTTTCGAATAGAAGAAATCCTTTGATGATCGAACTTTCTTATAATTGATGAAATACGGTAATATCTAATAGCGCCCCAATAATTTCAATCAAATCATTAATGATAAATCTTTAGAAATATCTAATAATTAAACCCTAAATTTTTTTTTACAGATAATATTTTTTTTTTTGGTCTCAAACTAAACTATTATTTTATTTTATTTTTTTTAAACATCGCCTACAAGGCCTAAATTATGTGATTTCTTTCTTTCTTAATTCAATTGAATTAAAATTTCAATCACATTAAAGCTTTTTCTTTATAAATGATTTTGATGTTGAAAAATGGTGGTTAAAACATAAAATTCGATTACCAAAAATGTTTAATGTAGCCAGGTGGTATATTAGAATTCCAACAAGCTCATGCAACTCTGAACGAGCTTTTTCAAAATACAAAATTGTGCTTAATGAAAAACGTCAAAATATGACCGAAGAAACGATTAAAATGAATAATTTTTTTTATTTTAATTATACTGAAGACTCGGGTAATCTGACGGAAAATGAAGATGAAACAATTATACCTTTGGAAAATGACTTAGATTTAGAAAACTAATAATTTTTATTTATATTAAGGAAAGATTTTTTTATCTTTTAAAACATTAAATTTTCATTAAAATGTAAAAATGTTGCGATAAATTTTTAGGAATTGCCTCAATAAAATATTTTTGTTTAAAATTTTTATGCATTTTATAGCACTTATTCGCATTTTTTTGCATTTTAACGCATTTTTATCGCATTTTTGCAGCATTTTTTCACCAAAAAAAATGCATTTTTGGTTGTCTCTGATCATTATTGAGTGTATTTTACATTTTTTTCTATTTAAATTTCACATTTTCAGGGTTAAAAAGCAATCAAATTGGATTATTTAGAACTGTTATTTTTTGGGAATATTACTAAAATTTTGAAAAACAATTTTTTCCTTATTTTTTTGTTTGAGCAAACTTTTGTAAGAAATATACACAATTTCTTTATTTATTCTTAGTGTAAAAGGTTAAAATTAGAAATTCGATAATCTACTTCAGCTTCAGCTTTAATGTTTCTAATTGAAATCTAAATTATTAAATCTGTAATTTCGATTAAGATAAATTAATAAGTAAAATCAGTAATATATTTCTGAATTTTTAACGCCAAATTAAAGATATATCAAATTTTTAAAGACCCCAGTAACTAAAACATGTTAGAACTAATCATTAAATCACCGTATACCCGTGTTAAGAGATGTGTAGTTTCCATATATGGTTCATGCACTGAAATGCTTATAAAAGAGATAATTTTTTAGACACGGTAATCAAATTAAAAATAGAGCTAGTTTGAAAAATGTTATTACATTTTTTTACTTAAGAGTGGAGTTAAAATTTTAAGTTAAAAAATTGTTTAAGCATTTAATCAAGTGATAGCTTCTTAATAATTTCATTAGCATGGAAAATATTAGAATACTTTAACATTTTTGGTAAAATAATTGAATTTAATTTATTTAAGGGAACAAATTCTGCTTGAAATAGCCATATTGCGGATCAGAAATGAGTATGAATTTATTAGACGATTCAGGGCTCAATCAACAAATTGACACAATAATTATTTAATTTTATTTTTTTTGAGCGCTTTTTTATTGAAACCAATGAAAATTTTTGTAAAATAAACTATAAAAGATTAACTTTATTTTAATTTTCATTTATTATACTTGTTATGTATTGTTTTGATCCTTGCAACAGAATAAAAGATTTTGGTGATTCCTTGGAATCGTCGAAAATTACAAATCATGATGAGAATTCCAGTCTCAATTCCAACAAAACAAATATTTCTCTAGACTTAAAGAATCTTAGCTTATCGCAATCTCATTCATTTAATGATGCAAATTCGACTGAAACAGACATCCTTAATGAACAAAATATCAACAGAAGAATAATTTATACCAAAGTATCATAAAAATAAAATAAAATTTTGTGCATTTTTTGTTTATTTTTGTTTAATTTCAAAGGAATTTTTATTAAACATAAGAATTAAACAAGGTTCAAAAGTATTTCCAAACAATTTGCTACCCAAACAAGAAGGGTTATTTTAATCATTAAGCATCATACTTAAATTTTAATTATTTGTGTTAAAGAAATGATACTTATTGGGATCCGGAAAAATATTTTCATTCAATCAAAGGATCAGATACTTATATGAAAAGTATTAATTTTAAAAATATAAATTAGTTTTAAATGAAAATAAAATACCCAAAAGCTTTTACTCAAAAAAAACACTTTAAACCAAAGCAAATTGATTTAAATCAAATAAACTGCTGTTTTAGTCTAAATAGAAAAGACAGTCCACTAAATTCACACGAGCATCTAAACATACATTTATGTGAACCAGTCTTATCTAATGATGTTCATGTTAACTTCGATTGTTTGAAAGGATCACTGCAACAATTGAGCTCATTGATAAATGTCTACTGTAATAATCAATTGCTAAACTGTTTAAATTTAGAAACTCTTCAAAAAGAATGTGTATATTTTGCATTTAATTTAAATGTTTGGCACAGAGTCAACTTAGAATCTGATGACCAAAATAATACAGGTACTTGTTAAATATACCAATTTTAGTTCTTAATTCGTTGATTTTAATTGTTTAGACAGTCGAAATGTGATCAGTATCGATAATGGAAAGAAGTTTAGCTCAAATAAGTTCTTGATATGTCCGAGGGAATTTCTGGACATTCCGGCGTTTGGTTTTAAGGTTACTTTGGCCGGCTGTCCTAAAAAATTTGACTTTTCTCTGATATCTAATTTTTCAAAAAATCTAGAAAACTTCAAAATGAAAATTTTATTCTACAATAGACAAAAATCAAAATGCTATGTCGAATTGTTCAATGATCAAAGAGTGTCACTTAATCACGTGATAAATCCTAAATTTCAAAAAGAATTATTTTTGTATGCAGACGATTAGAAATCCATTGATGCCAAATTTTATTCAACATTTATCTTCTTAACAAAAATTTCAAAGATATTACAAAAATATTCTCAGCTATGACATTTAAAAAATAACAAACACCGAATAATAGCTTCATAAAAATAAACTTAATTAGTTAAACTTATGTCGTTTACTTTAGTTTCTTAACTACAGCATCATTTTTTTTCCTAATTAACACCTTTTTATTTTTTCTCATTTCATTTTCTTTAATGAAACAGATAAATTTCTTCCTGTAAAAAAAAATCTCATAGCCAATCGAAGTATTGAACTGAACTTAATTACCCAATAAAATATTCTTAACTTTGTTAAAAAATTTTCCCTTAATTGATCTTGGATTAAACTAAATTAATTTCAGATGTCACAATTTTGAAACAGTTTTTTAAACAATTTGGACTTAAAAAGTTGAACGTATTTAAGAAATTTTATTTTGGAAAATAAACAAAAAAATTAAAAAAATTAAACAAGAAAAAAAAACTTTAAAATGAATAGATACCAAGATAACACAAGCCCGGAGCCAAACATTGGCATAAATCTGAACGAGTGCTACAAAACTCCAAACTTGCAACCATATTCAAATCTATATGCAATCAGTCAGCTTTACCCAACACCCCCTTCAGACACAGACTCAAGTCCTGTGTCCGATAACAATTGCAAGAATAATGTTGAAAATTTTTCAACCCCAATTCTGTCCTACTATGACCAAAACAGCTTTAATAATGAGTCACAAGATGGTTCATTCTATCGAAAAATTCACCAAGAAGAAAATGTCCAATCTAATATGGAAACAAAGCCTTCTTCTACCTCAAGATTCAAGAGACGATCGCGCACTACATACACAAAAACTCAATTGGATGCATTGGAAGCTACTTTTCAAAAAACACATTATCCTGAAATACGAGTTGTTGATGATTTGTCTTCAATGCTAAATCTATCAACCGAGAGGATAAGCATTTGGTTTCAAAATCGAAGAGCTAGATTTAAGAAAGCTAGAAAATTAGAAACTCAAGAGAATCGAATGGCAATGGAAAATGTGAATCAAATGTCCAATAGTAGTTATAATTATCCGACTGGCTATCAAATGACCAATTATCAGAATTTAGCTGCTCCTAAGCAGGACACTTTTACTCAAAATCTATTTAACTCGTTTGCTCCTATTCAAGAAGATCAAACCTCGAGAATTCCATTAGCTAATAATCTAAATAAATCAAACTACAACTATGGTCAAATACTCGGAATGCATCAACTTAGTTCACCTTTGGGTTTTTATCAAAATACTCTTTCTCCCGAAACGTAAAATTTTAGAAAAAAATTATATAAATTAAAATTAATTTTATTTTTTTTAAAGGTCTGGATACTATCAACCATATCCAATCTCTTATGCACCATATTCAAATTCAAATGTGCAATAGAAACTTGTGATTTTTACTAATTTTGATTTTTATTTAATTTTTTTTCTAAATATTTTTTTAAAAAAAACCGAATGTTAAATAAAATTTGAAAATAAAAATACACTACTTAATTCTTTAATATACACTCAATTCAAGTTTTTTTTTTTAAATTGTAAAAATCCGTGTAACTTTGTCCGATAAAATGCCCTCCTATGAAACTGATTATAAAAGTGGCGCTTCGCCTCAAGGATATCCCCTTGACCAGTATGAAGCATCCGACAGTAGCTCCAATAGTCCACAGACTCATTATTCACTATCTTGTCTAAAAACCAGTGAAAACTATCCAACTCCATCCACAGATTCTAGCAATGAACCTGATGACTCGGTCTATTTTAATTATCCTATTAATGCTTCAAACACATGTGACTTTATTTTTAAAAATTAGATTATTTAAATATTTTTGATATTTTCTTTAATTAGTTCTGAAAATGGGAGAAAATAATATTGCCAGCAATTTTTTTTACAATGGTAATCAGCTGGAACAGTTTTTTAATTCAAACGAAGCTAGAGCTAATATGAATGGAGAAAATTACATGCAGTCGTATGGAGTAGCTAATTTCGATGCTAATTTTGTGCCAAATAGGTTATCGACTAGCAGCTTAAAATCAGAGCCAGAAAAAAAAGCAACAAGACTAAGTAAATCGCCAGCAATCCAAAATACTGAATCCGTTTCTCAACAATATTTGATGCAACCACCCGATTCCGATTCAATTGAGGCTGCAACTGCAAACGCTAAGAAAAAAAGACCTCAAAGAAGATCACGAACTAAATTTGAAAAAGAACAAGTACTTTTTTTTAACTTCTTTAATAAAATTTTTTTTTTTTATTATTTAGCTTGATATTTTGGAATCAACTTTTCAAAAAACTCACTATCCGGATGTAAATATGATTGATCGAATATCAAGAATGTGCAATTTGACTACTGAGCGTATTAGTGTTTGGTTTCAAAATCGTCGAGCTCGTTTCAAACGAACGAAAAAAGGACAAAAAGAAGAGCCCGTCATTCCTGATCATAATCCTATTCTGGAAGAACTAGGACTTTACAATTCCTCTGAGTTGGAACAGAATAATATAAATACATTTGACGAGTCTAAAATAGGAAATCCACAAAGTCCTTTGAATGAAAATACTAACGAAAGCGAGACTAATCAGTCAGAGGAAAATTTATGTCAACCACAAAAGCCTCTTTTCAATCCTCTCACTTTACCGACCAGCAAAACAACCCAGAATTCATCACAAAATTATTACATGCAATTTAACAAAATTGAGCCATACTATTACCAAGATGAGAGCAATCAATTGGAGAAATCCCAAATGAATGAGCCAGCCGATGAGCATAGCAGCAGTTCATCTCCTTCTTCGAGAAACTCTTCTCCAAAGCCGCAGTCAAATAATTCAACTCCATCTCCTAATCCTGAGCAATCATCTGAAAACACCTATGCCCAACTGCCTAGTGTAATCAATCAATACAATAGTCTTCCATCAATGATGAATTATCAATCAGGTTTTGGCAATTTTTATATGCCTCCAATTCAATCATATGCTCAAAATTTACCAAGCATTTTTCAGCCGTATATGGATCATAAGCCTGACATAGCAAATTTGGGTTATTTCCATGGATTTAATCCTCAAGCTCTTCCAAGTTATTATGGAAGTTTTTGACAAAAAAATTTGACCAAAATTTTGCGTTTAAATTATTTTTTTTTGTAAATTTAGGAGCTTAATTTATGTTTGACCAAAATTTCCAAATGATTAGACCAATTTATTTTAATTTATCAATCATTAGGATATTAGAAGAAAGTTTGAAAATCGATTATGTCATTCAATTTTCTATTTTGAAATTAATTCAAAATTTGAAATTCGATTTTTTTTATTATTTGAATCAATTGCATAATTTTCGTTTTGATTTTTATTTTATTTTATTTTATACGTAGAAATTGTGAAAAACAAAACAATTTAATTAATTTTTTTATGTTTGGCAATTTAATTTTATTATGTTTCATTTAAAATATTGGAATATTTGATTTGTAATTTGAATAAAAAGATTTAATTATTTTTTTTTAAATTTTTTGTTTGTTTTAAAAAGGTGATAAAATTGTTCAATGAAAGGATATATACAAAGACAGGCTACCATATTGTAATAGAATTAAAAAAAAAGCATCTTCAAAAAATTTATTTTATTTTTTCATATAATTTAATTTTAAAAATATAAAAATATTAAAGGTTAATTTATTTAAAAAAATGGATTCAGAGGAAACTCTTGTTAAATAATAAATAAATTCAAATAATTAAAATAGCCTGTCTATATAATTAAACTAATTCTTCTAATTAGGTTTTGATCAAAGTTAAATAATTTGTTTCACATTTTGGTTCATTTTTAGACTGTTTGGTTTGATTTTTCATAGTTTTTAAAAAATATAATATCTACATAATTTTGTAATAAAATTGGTTTATTTGTAAATAAGTCAGAAAGATTTTTTTGATCATTTTTTAGTAAATTTCTTAACAATAAAATCAAAAATTACAAGATGATAAATGTAAAATTATGTTTTTTTTTCTCGTTTAAGTCAGGTAATAGTTAAGGTTTGTTAATAAAATAAATTATTTACATAGTTAAATGAACCAAACAAAATATTTTCATATTATTGCACATTTATTTCTTCACAAAAGTCTTCATCATCATCATCATCATCATCGTCGTCATCGTCTTCATCCTCATCATCATCGTCTTCAACTTCATCTGGAGTAAAATCATTGTGCTGAGTGCCCACCAATTGTTCATCATTGTCCTTCTCTTGAATAACTTCAATTGGCTTGCCAATTTCTTTGGCCTGCATATTACGATAGTAACTCAACCACTCATCCAGCATTTGATTAACTAGCATTCCTCTCTTGCCTATTAAATTAAATTAAATTCATTTTCAGTTATTCTTCAGTTTTTTAATAAAATAAATTTGTTTGTTGAACATTAATAATAAAGTTTCCTCTCTCCTGCTTATAAAATATGATTCTCATTCTCCTTCTAGTGAAATTTTTTCTATTAAATTTATTAGCTTTCAAATTATTGATTTTACAATAACAAAATCTTAATAACAAATGTGCAATACGAATTTTCTCTAGATACCTTCTTTCATTTTAATTATTTATTAAAAATTGACGACAAATTAATAATTTATAATTTCGCATAATAATTCTTATTAATTCGAATACGATACAATTAAAATTAAAAACAATGACTAAGTAGAAAATTGTAAGATCAATTTTTAAGGAGAGTTATTTAGTTTAAACATCAAAAAAATATTCAGCAATGTCAATTCCATTTTTTAGAATTATTTTTTCAATAATAATAAAAGCTTATACTGATACATTATTTTTTTCAAAGCAACAAAACCATATTCAAAAAAAAAATTGATAATTTATGGGAGCAATTCAAAATAGCTAGATTTAAAAAAGCAAGATTAAAATTGCTAATTAAATTAAATAGCAGTATCAAAATAGCAGGGTAAAAATAGCCAATACACCTTTAAAAATAGCAAATTATTAAGATAAAATCGTTAAAATATCAAAGTTTTATAGCAGCAAAAAAAATATTTAGTATAATATTTACAATTGTTCTATTATTTTAGACTTTTTAAATTTTTTTATTTAAAAAATAAATAAAATTTTAATTTGAGATTCTTTTTTATTTTAAATTTGATATAGATAGATTAGTATCTCAATCATTATATACTTGCTATTTTTAATTTATTAATTGCTATTTTTGTTTTTTTATTAAATTTACCCGACTATTTTAATTAATTTATTATGAGCATGCTATTTAATTGTCTGCTATTTTAATACAGAGCCATAATTTATGATATGCCTTTCTTTATAAATATAAAGTTTGGAGCAAAACTTGAACTGTAAGCTGAGCAATTAGTTGAAATTTATTAATCGAATGATTTTTCGAATTACTTTGCATTGTTTGTTTCCTTGCTGAAAAATATTTTTAAATGTACAGAAAAAAAATTAAAAAATCAAAGTTTTCTAAAATTTTTCAACATAGAAAACAAACCATGCAAATAAATGCTTCGTTTAATATGTTTTAACTTTCAAATAACAATTTCTAACCTGTCAGTTAAAAAAATTCTTTAAATTAAATCTTTAATTTTAAATTAAATATATGATTTAATACTTTAAAAAATTTTTGGCCATGCATAGTAGATCAAAAATTTCGATTAGTTTTAATGATTTAGAATTTGTTGAATACGTAAGAAAGCCCATTCTAATCTGAGATAATTAAGCACCAGAATTCAAAAACTTCAAAAAGAACAATACTTTTTCTTAAAATTATTTATAAAATTTTAATTAATTAAAAATAAGGACTCATTTTTTTTTTAAATCTAAAGTTTATTTTAAAAGCCTGAAAAAAATAGACCAATTTCAAAAAAAATTTAAATTTTTTTATTCAATTTATAAAATTGAAGTCAATTTTTTTGTTGGCTAAAATTTTAATTCAAATCTGTTTTTGAAATTTGAATCTTAAAAATCCAATAATTTACTCATTTTAAGTTTTTAAAAGAGATTATAACAATAGAAAATAAGTTCAAAATAATTTCTTTTTTGATTTTATTTCTAGAAACACCAAGCAAGCTTTTGTGTGAATACTTTTTGAATAAGGTATGCATAATATTTATGCTTTATATTTTAAACAATAAAAAAAAACCTTAACAGCTCTAATGTTAATCTAACTTGGACTTTCCAAAAATTGCATAATAAAATTTTTTTCTAAAAAAATATTAAAAATTTACCTAAAATCTTGTTTAACAAAAAAAAAATCAAATAAAGACTTTTAAAATTGAACTTACCAACTCTTTGCTGAGCAACTATAAGACCACAATTACTTCCTGGCAGAACAAGGCAGTCTAAATTGAGATATTGTCTTAGAATAGATCTTTCTCGGCCAACCTTGAAACAAAAAAATTAAATTAATAAGAAAATTTTGTTGAAAATTTTGAATTTTTTAATTACTTCAGAACTGGTTAGAAAATGAACCGGTAAAAGTTTTCCCTCGCTATTTGTCAAGGGCAAATAGAATATTTGATTTTGATTATCATTCATGTAATCATAACTAGAGACAGCACCGAGCATATTCGAAGTCGAACTATTCGCATTAGAACTAGTTGTACTATTATTCGTGTTATTACCATTCGAGGAATTCAAATTATCAATATTTACATTACCAGGATTGTTACTACTGTTTAAATTAATTGGCATGAAAATATCAGGTCTGTCCAAAGCGACCAGAGCAGTGAAGTGACCTTTGGTGTAGCCGAGAGCAATTGGACTTTTGAAACAAAAACTGGACTCCCAAATCAAAGGCAGATAGACGCCCTCAAAATGCGTAATGCCAATGTTCTCACCTCTAAAGCTTTTCACATACTTGACACTGTATACAACAATAGGCCGACGAAATATATGACACAGAGCGAATATGTGCGCTTGTTCAAGAGAAGCGCCAGGTTGATTGGCCAACGAGAGTATATTATTCCAGTCCTGTTCTAACTGATAGTCATCTAGTTTGTAATTGAGAGCATTTGCCATCGAAATCTCGTGCTCTTTCCATCTTGGCTTAAACAAGGCAGCATATTGTTCCAACGATTCGGCCATTACTCGCCGAAGTATATTATCAGTATCAAATACGCCATAACAAGCCTGAAACACACTGTCCAATAAGCAGTCCCCTGAGTGTCTATTCCACAATGGATACAAACTACTGTTTAGTCTTTTACATATGTCCATATTCCAATTAATTATTCTCGACTCGAATTCGAGCTCTTTTTGGACGTCTCGATCGAGCAATTCATCGAATAAAATGTGCTGAATTTTGGGCGCAAAATCTTCTATTTCATTGGGCAATGTGAAAGTGTGAGATTCGTTTACGTAGAAGCAAATGCCGTATTGGGGCAACGAAGTAGCGCCAACAGGTGGCGGTGAGGCCGATGGACTGTTTAGAATAGCTGGAGCTGAAAGCAGCGAAGAAGTAGGCAAATGATTAAATAGAGTGGCGTTTGTTGCACCAGTGGGCAAAATGGCTTGACTTTGATTACTTGTTAATGTGGTCTTTTTTTGACGCAAATTGACCGTAAAGTAGCGATCAATTATGTTCGATGCCAGACTTGGACAAGATTGACATGGCGAAAATTTTGTCTTGTTAAACTGTTTTAGCAATGAATTAAGCAATTTGTACTTGGGATTATTTGGCTTCATTTGACTCAAATTGGCTGTTTTATTTAGCAATTTAATTAGGAGATCTTTTCGTTTGAATTGATAGCATAAATGAAGAATGGTCAGGCCGACAGTGAACACTTGAGGTCGATTTAATAGCTTGCACTCTTCAGCAGTCAAGTAACGAGTCAAATCGCCGCCAGCATTTATGTATCTGTTCAAATGAGACATGTCTGAATCGGCTATGCCTTGACAAGCGGCCAAGAACAATCGATCCATTTGTATTTGATAATTAAACTGCTTTAAATTAACTAATTTAATATTTTTTTTAGAATTTTGCTGTGCCACTTGACTTTGACATGAAACTTTAGGCACATGACACATTATGCATCGTTGTGATTTAGGCCAATTTTGGTATGTACATGCCGAACACGACCATTTCTTATCGCCTTGTTCTTGATCGGGAACCGGCGAGTTGCATAAACTGCGTGTAAGTGGCGAATTTTTAGGCGAATTCGACTGTTGTCTTTGTTTTGCATTTGTATCGCTTATTCTGGGCGTGTAACATTGCACACACTTGCTAGACTTGGGCCAATTTAGATATGTACAGATTGAACACGGCCATTTGTCGCCATTCGAGTCACTGGTATCATCAGCTGGTTTTTTTTGATAGTCGATGAGCTCAATTTTGGTCTTGTTCGTCGACCTCTTTTGGCTAGCTACTGCTTTTTTGTTCGACTTTGCCGAACAGGACAAATTTTGAAACGAATTGGACAGTGAGCTCATCGAATGGTTGAGCTGGACATTGGACTTGGCACATAGACAAATGGTGCACTTCATAGCCGACGGCCAGTTTTCGTACGTGCACTGGGCGCATTTCCATTTTTTCTTCGACTCGATCGACGTGTGTTCCTCATCAATCAGGCTGCTCGTGCTCGACTGATGCTTTCTGTACGGCTTTTTATCCATTAGCGAGTCCGCAAATATCTGTCTGAATCTGAGTGCTGGTTTTATTTTTCTTCTTCTGGCTATAACTTGCTCATTATATATTTAAATCTTTATTAAAAATTAAAAAAAATTATTTAAAAAAAAAAAGTCTAAAATTTATTCCTTTTAGAAAAAAATTTATCCAAATTTAGCGAACAACAAAATAAATAAATATATAGAAAAAAGCAAAAATAAAATATATTGGAGTTTAATTATTATAATTTCAAATCCTAAAATTAGTTATATGTGCGATATTGGTAAGAGTAGAGCGTTTAAGCTGAGGCGATATTATAATAAAAAATTCTCCTCAAACAAGCTTGAAATTAGGAGCAAAAGAATTAGGGTTGCTAGTTTCAAATATTTGTAGTTTAGGCAGCTTGTTAGCATAATTTATTTGATGAGTCTTGAGCGTTTGAGTATTCGCAAAATTAGGTGAACAAATTTTATCTGTTCTGGTAAAAATTGTTCCAAATAGCTCAGTCAACACATGTCAAACATTTTTTTTAGTTTTAATTTTATTGCTAAAATGCGCAATAGATAAATACACGCATTTGATATTTCTTTAACTATTTAATATTCATTTTTCTATGCTCACTACTTAAATTAATCAAAGTCATGAGTTCGGCCTAATTGAGTTTAGGTTACGTAATCGTTCTAGATATTTCATACCGAAGCAAAAATATACAAAAAATGTTCTACGTCGTTTGCTAAACTGATCTTATGCAATAGAGTTAAAAACTAATTTTGCTCAACAATATTTGCATATCAAATAGACAAATGAATTGTCTAGGACACCTGATCCTTGAATTGGTTTGATACACGACTTGAAAGAGTGCTTTTGCATCCTCGTAAAAATTTATTAACATTTGGCTTTGCTAAAAAAAAAGGACTTTTTTTATAAAATCGTTTTTTATTTAATTACTGCTAATGAATTATATTTTTATTTAACTTATTACCTTATGTTAACATTTTAAATTTTACAAATGAAAAAAAATGAAAAAAATTTCCTCTCCATTATTTTATTTTAATTTTTTTTCTATTGAAATCAGTTGCACTTATTCACAAATAAATGCAACAAACGCAAATTTTTATTCAATTAAAGTGGTATTATTTTAAAATAATAAGAAATCAACTAATTCATAAGTTTACTCACATTAAATATTTGACATTCTGAGTGAAAATATTTATTTTAGACATGTCAATTAAATACAAAAAAAAATTTAAATTAATTATGCAAAGCTATATTTGAATTAAAGACTAATTTGTTTGATAAAAATAAAAAATAATATTTAAAAAACAATTGTAAGCAACAAAAAAAAAACGGCACAAAATGAGGTGATTTTAAATTTTGAACTTGATTTTAAATCTTAAGAGCCAAATATCACTATCATTAAATAAATACTTAGAAGAAAACAATTGTTTAATGGGTCTTTATAAATTGAAACAATCTGAATTCTTAATAATTTTTTAAGCTTTATTTTAGCCTCTTCTTTAGATAAGAGGATTACTCAAATAATTGTTTAAATTTTAAAAGTTCGTTTAATCAAAAAGATTTTTTGAGCCTATAATTTATTTATTTATATATTTAAATTATTATTATTAAAGGATTCGCTTGAATTAAAATTAAAATTTATTTTTAGAAAAAATTTAAGAACAGAGAAAAATTTTCTTCATTAAAAACAAAACTGATTTTTTTTAAATTTCGCATACATCGTTAACTTTGAATTAAAGCAAGAATTTCAAAATTTCTTGAACGAAAAATAATAATTTAAGCAATCAGATTGAAATAGCTAATTTGAAACTAAATTATGGTATTTTCTCTTTAAAAACTGACTAGTGCTAAATTTTTATTTTAAATATTTTATTTTTAATATTCAAAAAATGAAAAAAAACTTCCGCTTATTTAATTCATCTATTATTTTTGGATTGAAAAGAATAAATTGAATATGTTATATGATTTAAAATTTGTTTCACCTGAATATTGGATAAAAAATATATCATTTAGCAACACAATTCTTAAAACTAATTATCAAAAAGCTTAGAATAGGGTTAAATTTTTATTTTTTTTTTATCTAAATAAGACAATTTATTAATATTATATCCATGATTATTATCAGATAAATAAAAAAGAGAGTATAACAGAATAAACTTTTTTAAGGTTTTTTAGGAATATAATCGTTAATTATACAAACAAATTTTTAATTAGAACAAAAATCATAATGTTTTTTTTTAATTCTTAAATCAAAATCTAAAAAATAATTTTTCAATACCAAAAAACTTAAAAGCCCGAATCAAGATTTAAGTGTTTGGATTCAGCATGTTTTTTTTAAGTATAAAATTTAAAACATTTAAAATTTATTTTCAAAATACAGTACGTTTCTAAATAAAGTAGACACCTGTGCAGATCATTGCTTAGGCAGCTTTGGTGCAGAGCTCATTGTCTGCTTAAGCTGCTCTAGAGCATGTTCATGAACGTTTTTGACAAAATTAATTCAAATAAAATAACTTTTACCTTCGCATGAGCATGTTCAACATGTTGACCAATATATAAATTATCGTAATAATTAAGGAAGTTTAAATTTTAGATTGAAAAAATAAAATAAAATTGCTTAATAAAATTTTTTGATTTACTACTATTCAATATGATTTTATTCTTCTTTATGAATTTTGAAACAAAAAACAAAAACAAAAGTTTAAAATCGAACTAACTTTTTTTTTATTTAGGTCCAAAACTTGTTCTCGAAATTGTATCAGCTTATTCAAAGCTTGTATCACCTGTAATTTCTCTCTGCAAATAATCTGCAGTATTATTTTTTTAAATTTTCTTATAGATATATTATAATTCAGAGTTAGAGAGTTTTTGCACATAATAAATTTTGGTGAAACAAGCTTTTAATCAGCTGATACAATTTTCAGAACAAGTTTTGGACCTAAATTAAAAAAAGTTATTTAAATTTTAAACTTTAGTTTTTGTTTTTTGTTTCAAAATTCATAAAGTAGAATAAAAACATATTTTTTAGTTATTACTAAAACACGAACCTCCAGTTTATAGATAATAAACACACCCAAACTTATTTTTTACTTAATTCCTAAAAAAAAAGTTCTGACACTTATCCCCCACAATTTTTCTAGAAAAAAAATTTTTTACAGGTTTCACAAAATATAAGCTATAGAACATTCGGTTCGGCTTTTATTAAAATTTGAAAGCAATTTAATTTGAAATATTTATTTTTTTAATTTTCAATTAAATTATTAATTAGATTAAAATTTACTTTTTTGGAATCTCAAAATCCAGTTAAACTCTTTCAAAATTCGTTAATTCTTTTTACAAAAATTTACAATTATGCACTGTCTTTTGGCAATTTTATTTTGAGAAAAAAAGACAAAATAAAAAAAAACTCTAGCCTAATGAAAAAATTACTAAGGAATTCAAATTTTTCAGTTTTAAGATTATATGACCTACCATGGCTGAGTTATAAGACACTTCCGGGTATTGGTCAAAAAAATAAGGGTCAAGGATGATTGTGGACACAAAAAATAGAACTTATCGAAACCAAATCCAGTTTCTAATAAAATAACAATTTTTCTGTAAAAATTTTTAAAAAAATTTGAAAATCGCATTTACCTAGCCTGAGATATTCAAATTTATCGAATAAACTCTAAAAGCCAAAAAATTCTTAAAAGCCTTATACCTCCTTTATTATATAAGAAACCTATATAATGTTATGTACCGTTAACCTTAGAATTTTTTTTCTCTACAAAATGATATATAGATATCTGGGAAAAAGTAATACCGATACGTATTGAATGACGCGCACCTTAATTTTAATTTTGGTTATTTTAATTATACTGGATGAATGAAAACAGTTGAATAATATTTTAACAAATTAAAACAAGAATAAGATTAAGAAAGTATCGTTCCTGATTTTTTTATAATAAAAAAATTACCAAATGAATAAAAATACTATTGATAAGAAAGTGTTTTTTCTATTTTGTTAGATAGCTACTAGGTGATAATCTTAAAAGCATATTCATGCTTAGATTTTCTAAACTTTTATTCCCTACAGGGTTATAGACCTATTGATGAGATATAGATCAAATTTGGGCTTTTTTTTCGACTGAAAGAATTGTTACTTTAACATAAATTTAAATCACGCAGACATAATCAAACATATCGATAATTTTATAAATTCTTTTATGCCTGGATAGTTATTTCTACATAGCTCGACGATTTCAAATCAAATTCTTTCATTGAAATATTACATTTTTTAGATAAAAATATTTGAATGAAAATTTTTATCATGATTACGATAATTAAAAAAGTTTTTTTTATGTTTTTTTTTTAATTGTATCAAATTGAAGAAAAATTAATCTTTTAACTAATTAATTAAGGGTTATTTCCGCAAAGAATATTTATTCACTTGAAGAAGAGAAATTGATCAAATTAAATTGTTCATGGTCAAAAAAATTATCATTTAAAAAATAAATTTTTAGGAGAAAGTTAAACTTAATATTTTATGACTGCTGATTTATGAAAAAAAATTATACATGTACAATCATGCACATTACTTTGGTTCAATTGAACATTTGTCTGTGCAATAAATTTATTAAAAAACAATATTTTTAAAAATTTTTGATAAAAAACTTCATGTCTGAAATATTTCTTCAGTCTATAAAAATCAATTTTTTTTTTCTAAATAAACTTTTTTTTTATTTTTAATAAATTTTATTTTACTTTTATTAAAAATAATTTTTTTGTTTAATAATTAAATTGATTTTTTTTAAATTTTTCTTTAGTTTGATTTTTATTTTTTATTATTTGAAGCAGAAAATTGAAATATCTTCTTGAGTGTTAAAATTTAATTTTTAGCACCAAAATATTATTTATAAATATAGCATATTTTCCCAAAATAACATTACTTATTTTATGTTATGTGCGCTAGATCTTAGAAGCAAAATAGATTCAAAATATGAGAGTATGTCAAACAATCCAAAATAGCATTAAAATTGATTCGACTTAAAATGTCAATTTTAAGTTGTCAATTTTCATTTTCATATAATCATTTCATTTATATATAAAGTAATTAACAGACATAGTGCTGTAATCTACGGTGTATGTAATCAATTGTGCCATTTATTTTTAATAAATAAACTACTAAACTACTAAAATTTGTTATTTAATTGATCTAATTGTGTTGTAAAATTATCTTAACTTTTTTTTCAGATTTCATGATTTTAGCCGAAAAACAACATATTAATTCTTCAACTATAGTATTAAGACCATTATTTTTCAAATTTAAATGAGCGGAATTTTTTATCAAAAATGTAAAATCTAAAAATTCATTTATTATTTAGTTCACATTAATTTGAATTTAAAATTTAACAATTATTGAGGGTTATTTAGAACTAAAATAGCAATCTCAAATACAAATGTCAATTTATTATTGACATATTTTATTTATTGGAATTTCTAATAATATTTATAAAAAAATTAAAATATTTTATTTAAAAAAAAAATTTGGAAAGTCAGATTCAAATAAAATGGCAACCAAAGAAATTGAAAATGAGATGTCAAGGTATAAATCTTTGAAAGATAAATTTGATTTTTGATCTTATTGTGTTGCTAGATTTGAGGCTGAGTTGTCCAAAATGGAGTCAAATTCCAAACCATGCAATCCTGCTCCTTCTAAGCATAAAATAAGCATTCAAATGCCAACAAGTCTCCCATCTAATTTTTATGGTTCATCTGATGGTTTTGCATCGAATAGTCAGCAATACACTCAAGCTTATCAAACAGGCTCGATTCTTCATAAGATTCCACCACCTCCGCCAGCTTCTCTTAAACAAACTACAAAACGAGACGTTTTCGGAGCGCCAAAAGCTGGGTCTTCTAGTGGAGCTGATTTAGATGGTAAAAATAAAAAGTTAAAAATGAGTAAAGAAAAAAAAGAAAAAAAAATAGTTCGATCTGCTGGTGGACAAATTTGGGAGGATAACTCATTGGCCGATTGGGATCCTGGTAATATTAAATCGTTTTTTATTTAATAAAGTAAAAATTTTTTGTTTAGACGATTTTCGCCTATTCTGTGGTGATCTGGGTAATGAAGTTACAGACGATGCACTTGCAAGAGCTTTCCAAAAGTATTCTTCATTTCGAAGAGCCAAAGTTATTCGAGACAAACGAACTGGAAAGTCTAAAGGATATGGTTTTGTTTCATTCAAAAGCTCCGAAGATTTTATAAAAGCAATGAGAGAAATGAATGGTACTATTTTTAGTCAATTTTTTAAGGGTTTTTAATATTTTTTTCAAAATTTTTAAGGTAAATATGTTGGCAATCGCCCAATAAAATTAAGAAAAAGTACTTGGAAAGAAAGAAATATTGAAGTTGTAAAGAAAAAAGAACGTGAAAAACATCGTATGGGATTAAAATAATTATGACTTGTTTGAAAATTTAAAAAAATTTGTTTTTGTTTCAATTTTAGATCTAAAAATATGTCTAATAAAATTTTCTCAAATTATTTTATTTCGAGAAAAAAATCTATTTATATTTTAATTAGATTATTAGATTAATCTTGTCAATTTTTTTTGTCAATTCATCATCTAAATTAGAGCTAAATTAATAAAAAAATTGAACGTTTGAAGTTGTCAAAAAATTTGATTAATTTAAGGATTAAATTAATACTGTTTGTCTGAAAATGCTTTTAAACCATTAAATTTATTTTATCCAATTACCCTGTAGAATCCCTCTCTTAGAAAAGGTTTTAGCTCAGAATTGCCCTGACATTGTTCTCCTAAATGAAATAAAAATAAATCAAAATGATTTAAATTTTTACTTT
>VANL01000888.1:0-21048 GCA_006352455.1 Brachionus sp. 'Tiscar'
TGGGAGGCAAAATCAGAAAAAGAATTAATCAAGCGCATTGAATCTTGCTTAAAAAAAATTGACTTGAACTTTTTACAATCCCTTATGTCGGGTATTAAGACTAAATTGAGGTCTATAGCCGAAAAGGGTGTTAAAAAATAATTTTTAAAAGTTTATTAATAAAGCTTTAAATAGGAAAAAAAATTTTTGATCTGGCTCTTTTCTTTCTTTAATTATGAGGATTTGAATTTTGTGTAACTAAGCATGCATCACCCTTTAACAACTTAGAGAGAGCAGGAGCAAAGATTATTATTATATTAAAAATGGGTTGAACAACATTTAAAGAGAAACATTATGGGCCATATTAAGATCTTACGATCTACCACAGAGGAAAGTCAACTTATAAAAACTCTTCAACGAGAGATATAAGTGTAGCGTGATTCTGGAAAAAGAACTATCTGAGAGATTTAAAGTGTGTACAGGAGTCAGACACTATTACTAATACTGATTGACTTTGTCACGAAGAAAACAGCTACCATTGCTAGGGGTTACAATGGGGATTAAAAACTAAGCTTGGGAGCCCACATAGACATTAAGAATAGACTTGCTAAAGCATAGAGTGCCTGTGCTCCGACCAGCATGGAAATTAACCATCTACAGCAAGGAAACAAAACTCAAACTTTACAACACTGATGTTCGGTAGCGAGTGTTGGGGAATATCTGAATCTGACAGAAAATGCCTGAACACCTTACACACTGGAAAACTGTCTCGGACATTGTCAAACGCAGAACTTTACAAGAAAAAAATTAACAGCCATCAAGTTAGTGTACTAAGAACAAAAGACTGCGATGACTTGGATATGATGGCTTAGAATGAAAGAAATAAGGATATTTAAAAGAGCCGTTCAAGGGCGACGTAAGGTAGGACGACCAACAATAACATGAAGGTCAACAATCACAAAAGAGCTCATCGAAATGGGAATGATATGGAGTGAAGCAAGGGTGAAGGCAAAAGATCGACTTGAGTGGAAATCAAAATTAATGACCCTATGATCCACAAGGAGCGAATAAAGAAAAAAAAATCATGGACCCATCAAAAGGTTAAATTTAATTTAACTTTTTTAGTTTAAGTCTAATTCAATTTATTAATTAGCTAATACAAAGTTTGAATCATCAAAATTAATAAATGCAATTTCTTAATGCATACTTTAATAGCTTGGCACTAATAAATAATATAAAAAGAAGATATTCTCTAAAAACAAAAGATTAAATATTTATTGAGAAACTAGAGAGAGGGCTCTGGGACACAGGGGGTATTAGAATACAGAGCTTTGCAAACATGCACATTATTTGGACTTTAATAGTGCATACTTTGTGTCAGCTTTGAATAAAAAGTTAAATGTGTTGCTAAAATTCAATTTTATGTAGCTAAGATCCACTTAGAGAACTGTTTATTTCAATTATGTTTTCTTGAACGAATTTAGTTCACACTTAGAAAATTTCTTAAGGCTTGAATATAAAAAATGTTTTTTTAAAAGTTAAAAAAAAAATTTAGCAACTAAAATCACATCGATTTATGAATAAAGCATTCAAATTTTAAAACCCAAAAATATTTAGTTATTAAACAACAAAAAGAAAAATTCTAAACAAAATTACCAGTAGATTGGAAAATCCTCCAAAGTCTTCATTTATTGAATATTTTAGATTAGAGCATATAAAACCTATAGGACAAAAGCCAGCTGTACCAGCTCTTTCTGAAATAGGTCGCGTGACATCATTAGAAACGAGTTCTTTGCTTAGAAAAAATCATGTTTATTAAAACAAAACAAAATAATATTGAAAACTTTTTAATAATTACTTAAAAACTGCAGCTGCATGATCAAATTGAAAGGGAAATTGCTTTGAATTAATATAACTTGCAAAATTTTCCAGTGTTTTATCAGTGACCAATGTTTGTTTTCCATTATAGAATGGATTGTTAAGGTCTCCACTATTCTGTGTGCTTAACCACTGCTCTTCTTGTGCATTCTTGTTAAATGAAATTAAAATCAATCAACAGCAACTAATAAATCTTACAGTAATTATTAAAAAATGAGATAAAATAATGTTTATCCTAAGATCTGGATCATTTATTAAAGAGTCTTTGTATCTTTGATTGACACCATTTATCAAATGTGAATAATAGTGTCGCATTAAGCCAAACACTCTTTGATTGTCTGTGCTAGCAGCCAAAAGTTGAAATTTTTGCAATACAGTTGTGTCCGTGACCAGCAACAATTCAACATTTAGTTCAATCGGCTGTCCATTAACAGCTCGTCTAGCTCTTGGCTCAAAACTAAAATTTCTTGTCAAATTAATGTCATCAAAATAAATTGGAAAGTTAATCTCTCTTTTTTGGATCACGTGTCTACTAGTTGTATCAACATTTAATTCACGCTTTTTGCGCTCGTGAACCAAAATATCTGGCATTATATCAAATACATTGCTCTCATTTGTATGTATTGAAGCAATCTTAGTTAAATTTTTTTTTTAATTTTGGAAAAAATAAAAAAATAAATAAAAAATTGTATAAAATTTTTTTCTTTTGCTCAAAAACTAGTTCTACAAAACGTATCACCTACATTGAATCACTGCAAAAACTACAATATTGTATGCATTATTTTATTATTTATTTAATATATAATTTAGAGGGAATAGTTCCTCTTGGCAGCTCCGAACGGCGTAGTGCTTTCTTTTCAGCCAGCCTGTTAGGAATGTTTTGCAATTTATTATTTTTATTATTAATTTCAGCCTCATAGGCAATTTAAAATTGAATAAAAAATATATATTGTATGCATTAGAAAATCATTCAAATTTAATTTCAGAAATTTTGGGTATTGTGAATTTCAAAAACAAAATGAACAAAAATTTTTCCTTTTTAAAAAAAATAAAATACATTTAGAATTAAACTGCAACTTAATGCGACAAACTTTAGTTGCACTAATTGGCAGTATTTTTCTAGATCTATTTTATTTTTGATTTATCAAAAAAGGAAAAATTTTTGTTCGTTTTGTTTTTGAAGTTTTTGAATACCAAATTTTTGCAGAGTTTAAATTTTAGATGGGGGTTGTATCAGATGATGTAATTTGTACTACTTTAGATCAAAAAGAAAAAATTTATTACAATTTAAAATTTTTTTTTGGTATTAGACAAATTAATCCTAAATAAAAATATTAACTAATTTTCAATTTTTAATATTCAATATTGTTAAATTAATTTTAATTTAAAAAATACCAAACAAAAACAAATATTTTCTTATTGTATTTAAAACGAACCAAAAAAAAAAATTCAGCTTTATTGAAATTTTGATTAAATCAACTTACAACTCTAAAAGGATGTTTTTTATCTTGAGTCCTAATCAGTCTAGCATAACCTTGTCCATCTTCCATTTCATAATTCTCGCCATCCTAAGCCAAAATTAACACTTAATATAATTAAATATTTTTTCCAAAAAAACCTGTTCCAGTCCATTGTATCTGACGGGCTGTGAAGATTTTGAATCAATTACGTAAATACTCGGCAACTTTCTCAGTCCTCTTCTGGTGAATTTTCTCGATCCAAACAATTCTTGATTATTAAACGACAGGTTAAACCAACTGGGAAATTGAGCGCTTTCATCGGAGAGTATTATTTGAAAATTTTTCAATATTTTTGCATCTTGGTTCAATTGCGTAACATCTAATTTTTAAATAATAGAACACAAAAAAAACAAAATATATTTGCTTTACTTTCGTTTATGCTGGTTGAGAAAATCGCTCTCGCATTTAAAATTAAAAAATAACAAAAAAATTTTAAAATCATTCTTAAAAAAATTTTTTTTTTTTTTTCAAATTAGAAACAGTTAAATTTATATGCAAAATTAGACTTTAATTTCGTGATATTTTATATATTTAAAAATTTCATTGTAAAGTAATTTAATAGGAGAGGAATTTTGCTTAAAACGTAATTCCCTAAAATTACTTAATACAAGTTCTATGTTGAACATTTTTTTTTTGTTCAAAAAAGGTTTAATTTTTATTGTTTGAAATTTCATTTTCTTAAAAACACTTATTTTGCTTTAAATTTTAATTTAAAATAATCTCGAAATTATTTTAAATCATGCTTTAAGTTATTTAAAGTAATGAAGATGGACAATCATTAATTTAAATTTGTTAGTAACTATGCACTAACAAGAAAATTTTATTTAAGCATTGGCAATTAATACCTAATTAAGATTAAAATAACATTTTTTCTTTTTTAATTCTGTGCATAGTTCGAAAATTGCATCAGTGTTAGTCATTCTTTAATATTTAGTTAAAATGTCTAAATAAAGTGATACATAGAAAAAAAAATCAATCAAAACATTTTGTTTTTTTAAGATTTTTTTTCTTAAAAAAGGTAAACTTGAATGCATTATTAAAAAGACAAGCTCACGAATCAGGTATAAAAAAGAAATTTACTTGGGCATAAGTAAAAATTCTGATAATTTAATTCCCTTAAAAGCATAGACGATGTCGTTTTGAAATATTTTGAGATTTGAATTTTTGAAAAAAGAAAAATAGCAATTTTACAAATGAAAACTTTTTTTTTAAAAAATATTTTATTTCAATATAAATTGAAAAATATAAAATGAGAAGCACTACAATTTAACACAATCCAATTGAAGACTAGCAATTTAATTTTTAAAATTATACACTAAACATTTAGCATTATTGCTAAATTGTTGAGCAATTAGCCGAATTTATTTAAACTCATTTAAAGGTGAACATTTGAAGTTCAAATTCAAAATAGCTAATAACCTGTCAGTTTCTTTTTCAATGTTTATTTTTTTTTAATCTGAAGGAGCAGAAAAAAATAATATAATAATAATCAATGATCAACATATCAGTTACTAGAAGATAACAAGATTATCTATTTTTTATAAAATAAATTCGAAGAAAATTTTTTTATCTAAATTCCCTTAATCATTAACTTAAAGGCTTTTGACATTTTTGATTTAAATGTCCTCCTTAAACCTACATTTTTAATGTCTCCATTTGACTCAGTTTTTTAAAAGATCAATAAAATCTCTGGCATATCCAAAATTCAACCATAACGACCAACCGGTTTGTCAAGTACAAACAAAATACACTTCCGGTAAACATGGATTGACAATGAAAATCTTTTGTGTCTTTATGTCCTTATAGTACACAAAAGAATATTTAATGACAAAAGCTGATTGTATTTAACTCCCGGCAACCTAACATAGTTAGCTAATTTAGGTTTTTTATTTAACTAAAGAGAAAAAAAAATTAATTTAAAAAAATAATTTTGAATTGATTATTTATTAAAAAAGTGTATTGAACAATAAAATTTTTTCTAGTTTAAAAATCTATTTTTTTTTTATCCATGATTTACTTGCATTAATCTTTTTTCAAAGTGAAAAGGGTTTAAAAATAAAATAATTGAGAATTAAAGTTATTCAATCAGTTTATTAGATACATAAAATAAGTTTTTAATTTTTTTTTAAATAATTTTATTTTTTAATTGATTTAAAATGCAACCATTTCGTAGCCTTTAAACAATATAGAGATAACTAGCTACATGTGACTCTTTTTCTTCGTTCTCGCCCTGCTTTATCCCTAAGGAACTGTTTTTCTATATTAAAAAATTACTTTTTCTATGATTTAATTTACCGATGGCATTGTGCAGCTTCGCTGTATTCGAAGAGTTAAAATCTGCATTTGCCCGATCGATAATGTTTGGCAGCTTCACTGTATGTTGGTTGATCGCTTTCAGCTCGCATTTTTAGCCATCCAACATTATTTTTTTAAAATCAGCTCCCTTGATTTACCCAGAAAGCACTTTTTATTCAAATTTTTTAAACACTATCTTTTTAGGCTAAAAATTTTATTTTTTAATTTTAAATGCAAGAGTGTTTGGTATGATAAAATACTAAGTTTAACATTGAATGAAGAGCAAGATTTTTACACCAAATTTTAAACACTTTTATAAATTTGATTCATTTTAATTAAAAAATAAAAATTTTTAAAATTTATTATTTTCTTTACTAATCTATATATTATATTTTATGAAAAAAATATGGTACTCTTTAAGTCAATTTTTTTTTAAAATTGCTATATTCAAAGTATATGTTAATATTCTTTAACTAAAGCTAAAGAGTTGAACTTTTATTTGATATGCAACACTTATCACTGTTCCTAAGTGTTTTTTTTTTATTTTGCAAAGAAAATTATGAAATTTTACATTCTATTTTTTTAAATGAAATCCAATTTTTTTTTAAAATAATTTGATTCTTAACTATAATTAAAAAACTTTTTTAAAGAAATTAACAAAAAATTAACAATGAACACACCGAGTCCAGTTTTATTGAGAGAACTAGCTATCGAACATTTTTCCAATGGAAAAACAAATAAAGACATTTTTGATATCGTTGTATGAAAAGTATCGCTTAGGACTATTCAAAGATGGATTGGCAATATTGATGCGATGATAAAATTGATCTATTTAGCAATGAATAAATATACAGTGGGTCAAACATGGTTGTCCTAAGTTTCTAGAAAAAATATTTTGTGATCTTATTTATATACAATAAAAATATAACAGCTTGTGTAAAATTTAATCTACTTTTTTTATGTTATTTTGTTCATGTCCCGAACCAATCTTGTTTTCAGTGACAATGAATATTTGAAGACTTTACATCATGTATTAGTAGAGAATTTATTCCTAATTTGTTTTCTATCTACATTAATTTATTTTTTCACTTAACGCAAGTTCTCATCAAAGAAAAATATAAGATTTAAAAAATTTTTTGTTTTCAAAATATGTGTTCATTCAAGATTTTTTTTTGAAAGATAAAACTTTACGTTTTAGAAAGATTCATTCAAGTAATAAAAATTACTGAAATTAAAAGAAACTATAAAATATTTACATTTTAAATTAAAATTATCAGTTATTGCTCTTCTTTTGTCCTGGACTTTTTTTTTATTTTCATTTTTTTTACATCGCCTGTAAGGCGTTCATTGAATAAATAAATAAAAAATTAAACTAAATACATGTGAATATTTTATGCGATAAGGGTTGTAGCAAATTTTCGACCAAACATGTCTCTAGTATTGAGGCATTGATTGATGAAGCAAAGATGAGTCCTTGGAATTTCGGTTGAAAAATAATGCAATAAACAGTGAATAAAAAAGACGAAGAGTTATAAAATATGAATTATTTGTTTTGACTGCAAAAGAATAGTAAACAGCTCGTTTATTTACTGAAATTCCATTAATAATCTTGAAATTAGTGTTTTTAACAAACCTGAAATAACTAAACATGCTCATGTAATGTAAGACCGATTAACAATTTATTTATTTAATTCTAATAAAATAATTGTTCCAAATTAAAGATTATAAAATTATTTTACAATAAATCTATTCTGTCAGTTGAAGCAAAAAGCTAAAAAAAAAAAGAAACAGAATATGAGGAAACTAAATGAAGTTAATCCTTCAAAAAATAAAATAGTTAAAAAGAATTTAAAATTTTGTTTAAAATTATAAAATTAAAAAAATTAATGATTAATAATTTTTTTACTTTTTAGTCCAGATAGGCTTAGATTTAAGATGATTTTATGATGAAATTGAACAAGAGTTTCAATTTTTAAAGTTTTAATTATTATTTATTTAGGATGGAATTAATTTTAAAAAAAAAACATCTAGTTGTGGATTTTATTTAAATAAAAAATCAGATATGCCTGCAACTATTTAATTTATTTGTCTCCTTGGTTTTTTTTTTGAGTTAATTAGAACTCAAAATAATTTATTTTAATTCAAATTTAGATTTTAAAAGCTAAAGGATTAACATTTTAAATTAATTTTTTTTTGTTTAAACAAAACTAGAAGAAAAATCATATTACTTAATTTATTTTGAATTTTTTTTTATTATTATTTTGTTTTTTTTGTTGTTTACAAAATTATGAAATAAAATTTAGTTGAATTGAATCGCGTGTATTTCGACAAAATTCATGCGAATATCACACAAGCTATAACAAGTTATTTGCTATCCTTTCGTTGACAGGTAAATATTAGACAATCGAATTTCCAGTTTTTTGTATTTGAAAAAAATTTAATTTGATTTATTTTTTCAGTTTGGAAAATACTTTTATTAACAAGAAAATATTCAAATATTCTTATTTAGATTAAATTATTTGTCTAAAAATTAATTTAAAAAAATTCTAAGTACGAAATTGATTGAATTTTAAAATTTCTAATTTCAAAAAAATATCTAAAAATTAGTATTAATTTTGTCTGACTTAAGATATTTTATTTTCTTGCATTAATTAAAAATTTTTTCTATCATAATTTTTTAGCTACAGCAGGAGTCTTTTGAATTAGTTTAAAATCAAAAGCTTTAATGAAAAAGCTCGCTAACCTATGTATTCCAAAAAGCAGAGACCTTTTTAACTATTTTAATCTTTAAAATTAGGCCATTACAGAGTAGTAGCTATTCTTAAAGAATAGAATAGACTCAGAATTTTAAGCGTACAAAAAAACTTAGAATATAAAAGATGTTCCCTAAAATTTTTAATTATTTTATATTTAAATTTTATTTAAGGTTGTTTTTTAGTGTTAATGTTAGTCAAAATTTTTAAGTAGAATGAAATTGAAAGCATTCGTTTTTCAAAGCACATCACATTGAAATATTTGATTCCGTAAGTTAAAAATATCTAAAAAGAATTTTAATCCTAAAAGTGTATTTAATCATGCATAGTAATTAAGAGTAGCTTTGTAACTTGAAAAATATTTGATATTTATTTTTAACATGATGATGCTAAATCTTTAGTCAAGTGATGATTGTGACTTCATTTTTTTTTAAAGTAAAGAGATAATTAAAGAACAATTTTTAGTAAATAGTTAAAAGTTAATCAATTTTTTCAGCTAAATAAAAGAAATCAATCAAAGAAAAAAAAATAATTTTATCATGAAATAAAAAAATATAGTGTTAATCAGTCGACTACAATAAGGGCGCTAGCCTGTTGATTAACCTTGAAATTAAAGTGCTGAAATTTTATTTATCTTTTATCTCACTGTTTTTTGTGTATTAGCTTATATTTTAATAACGGGTGAGACAAAAATTAAAAGTGATATTAACTAATAGTTTTTAGTATAGGGTAAATAATTTATTTTTTATTATTTATTTGTTTTCTGTACCGAGCAAGAGCTCCTTCAGAATAAAGTAAAAAAATAAAAATAAAAATAGAGTTAATAAAATAAAATAAAATAAAAATATTGTAAATCAGCTAGAATAAAAAAAATTAAAGAAAGCTTAAAGACATATTGAAATAGATTTTTACATATGACAGAAGTTTATATAGTTGAAGCTTCATGAAAAAAAGAGGAAATAGAAAGGTAGCAATTACACAATGGAGTAGGGTAATCAATATATCTTGATTCGAAGCCTTCTTTATATTCATCCACTAATCTGACAACCAATGGAATAGAATGACTCACTCAACTCAAAAAGCCGATTCGAGACTGTTAGTAATTTAAGTTTATTATAAAAGCCTCATGATGCAACATGTTGGAGGGAGTATCATATTTTAACTTAAGGATACTTACTGACTGCTGTATTCTGAATTGCTTGTAGTTTTTTGATATTATTTTCTGAAAATGAATTAAAGCAAGGAAAAAAATAGTCTAAAATTGATCCGACTAAAGATTTATATAAATTTCCTAGTGTGTTTTGATTAAGACCCAATTTTTTATTTGACAATATCTTAATAATGTTTAATCTTTTAATTTCGTCTACCAGTATATTAAAGTTTAACTTAGAATCAAATTTAATGCCAAGAAACTTCTTCTTTCTTTTTTCTTTTTGGGCTCACTATTCTGTTTCCAAAAATTTTTAAGTTTTTGTAATTAGAAAAGACTACTGAACACGACTTTTCAACTAATATCTTTATTTTCCATTTAATAAGCCATTGTTCTAGTTCGTTGGTGTATTTATTTATCTTATTTTCAATGTTCCCATTTTTGTTATAAATGAAGAATGTAACTAGATTATCTGCGAAAAGCAGAGAGTATTCATATTCATTATTTGTTTTTTTTCTTTTGAGGATGTCATAAATATATTTTTTAATAGAATTAAGATTTTTAAATAGAGAAAAAACTCCATCTTGGCTAAGCAATTTCACAAAATTTAAGTCGAATTCCTTCTACTTCAACTCAATGTCGCTAATTAGCTAATGCTTAGTTAAGAAAAATCTTCACAATATGACGCGCTTGAGAAACATCTGGCGGGTAGAGTCTCTGGCCACATAACTTATGTTTTCGTTAATCAATGTAGTGCACTCGATTGAATAGTGAGCAGATGCTGAGTCAGGCCAAAAAACATGTCAAAAGTGTCGATGATCCAATTATCCTTTGTCAGCCCTCCATTTTGAAAACGGTTGATGGTATTATATATTGTACTTTGAAAGAATCCTTGCTTTGTGAAATGCCCGAAAAGATTTTTTGACTTTTTTTTTAAAACTCGTTCAGTCACAGAAAGTCCGATTTAAAAAAAAAATTGCATTATATAGCTAATGTTTATTTGTTTATAAATAAATGTTTAGTAGATCATCAGGTAACTTGTATGATCGGGTTAGTAAACTTAACTTTTGTCCATTTACTTACCAGTCACTTATTTAGAATAATTTTGGGGAAAAGTGACACTTAAATACGAGTTCTAGGTTTAATTTGTAACCGTACAAAAATTTTATGGGTAAAGTTGTCATTCTTGGTAAAGAAAAAAAATCCTTTTTTGATAAATTAAAATTAAACAAAATAGAATATTTTTTAAAAAATACTATTACACAGTGGAATATATTTTTTTGCACCTTTTATACTAAAAATAATTTTTCTCATTTTATAAAAGGACAAAAAATAAAGCATCTTTAAGATTTTTAATGATTATTGATTTGATTTACTTTAAAAAAAGAAGTTAAAGATTTAAAAAAGATACAAAACAAAGTATGCTGCGCCATGTTGAAGTATTTTTTGGAATACATCTTACTTTACGGAAATTTTTGTTTTAATTGCATTTGAATTTCACAAAACCGGAGAAGTTATTTCAGGAGGTATTGAAAAACTATAGAAATTTTCAGTTGAAAATATCTCCTGAAAAAAAAATTCCAAGAGGCAGTTACAAAAGGAAGCTTTATATTTCTAAAAATGAACAGAACGAAGCCGCTTGAAATCGCAAAATTCTACAAGATTTTAGTTCTCATTAAATTAGGCAAAGAGAATTACATGAACCTAGTATATTTATATTTTATAAAATGAGAAAATCATAAATTTATTATAAAATAAACAATAATCAATTTTTTTTTACAACAGATTTTTTTTTTTGAAATTTTTATTATTTATTATTAAATTAGTTCCTATTTTTGCATAAATTAAATTTTTTCTTTACAGTTCATTTTATTTTCAAATATTTCTATTAAATTAATTGAAAAACTAATTTAATATTAAAAATAAAGATAATTTAAAATTTAGAATTTTATTTTCTTAATTCAATATTATAATAAATTCGTTCTAGATGTGTTTTTTTTTATTTATTTTTTTTAAAGCTATTTGATCAAATTAAAATCAAATCAAATAGTCTAAAAATAGAGATATTAATATTTAAATAAACAACGAAATTCAGATACATTTTAATTTGAGTATTGGCATCACGATTATTATAAATAAATCATTAAACTTTTAAAATTTACATAAAAATTTTTATTTTTTTTTTTAAATTAAATTCTTTCACAATTTAAACATAAAATATTTTAGATGCTAAAAGACAAATCCTAGATGCTTAAATTTGTCAAAAGTTTTAAGAAAAATAGCGCAAACAGCTTAGCAGCACATAGTGCTCAAGTAGATGGAAAAAAAAACACAACACAATTAAATGTGAAAGATGCGATAGACAGAAATTTATCAAATAGAAAAAAGTCACGCAAACGCACTAGACTGTTAATTTTGAGTGTTTTTTTAGTCCTGGTAGCAATAGGTGTTCTCGTAGCTTTAATTTTATGTATAGTCAATTTTAATGGAAATTTAAACTCCAAAAGCATCAACTCAAATAAAACTAACCTAAAACCGAACGAGTGGTTGAAATGCAACCGATTTAGCAATTGCGCCAATGACTACATTTCAATATTAATAGACAATCAATGCGTTTGTTTGCCAAATAAAAAAATTAATTATCAGGAGGGAATATTGTTATGTCACAAAATGCATAGTAATGTATATAAATGCGAGTGTAGAATAGGCTATAGATGGTCAACTAGTGATCATATGTGCGTAGACATAGACGAGTGTCAACTTAGAAATTTGTGTTCGGATAACATGTCAAATAGATGCATAAACAAAATAGGCTCTTATGAGTGTGGTTGCAAAGCTGGTTTCAGATGGTCGAGTCTATTTCAAACATGTGTGGACATAAACGAATGTTTGACTAGAAAAAGCCAACTGTGTGAAGTAAACAACTCAGAGTGTGTGAACACATTTGGAGGCTACAAATGTAAATGTAAGGCAGGCTATTCAATGATGTCAAACGGATCGCATTTTGAATGCAAAGACAATAATGAATGCAATGCGAACAAGAATGTTTGCACTAACTCAACATGTCACAATCTCCCAGGCAGTTATGAATGCTGCAGTATATTTGATGAGGAGTACGAATGCATGAATTGTGGATATCCTTATTATAAGCCTTGGCTGAATATTACTAGTCGGACAGTTATGTCCAGGATTGTTGGCGGAGTAGAAAGCAATCCGCATTCATGGCCTTGGATTGTCTCTATAGGTATTAATTACAGGTATACTAAATTTAAAAAAAATATTTCAATAGAACACCTTCAAAATTTAAAAAATAATCTTATTGCATCCAAAAGCTATCTAATTTCTATCTATTACTATTTTACTTTGATTTTGATTACTCTATATCTATGATTAAATTAAAAAAAATCTTTATAAAAAAGAAAATTTTTGAAGAGAAGTCTCTATGTGCTTACATTATTGTGCAGCAAAAGTTTGTAGTTTTTTTTCCAACACTTAACTTGTGTAACTTTTTTATTTCAAAATGTGTTATTAAAATTTTAATCTTTTTTTCTTGATTTTTTTTAAATACCATGAAGCATAGCTTATTTAGCGTATTTTGAACAGCTATTGTTCAAGCTTATTAAAGTTCAAAACTAAAATTATTACAAACTTTTACCGGTTATGCTATTACTTATTTAACACATGGGTTATTCAATGATTAAAATATTCATTAAAATTTTTAATTTAATTTTATTTTAATAAAGTTTTTGATTTACAGTACAATTTAAATCTTCTTGAAAGTGTCCTTTCTAGTTCTTCATGCTAAAAAAATGTTGGGGAGTAAAGGAAAGGAAGAAGAAAGAGAGAAGAAATTAAATTGTACTATAGTACTTTGATATGCATTTTAAAAAAATTAATTAAATACTTTGAACAATTTTTATTAAATAATATTAAAATAGTATAAGCTGAATATTTTTAAATTTCTGTCAATTTTTTTAGGAAAATTTACAAAAATATCGAAAATCAAATTCTTAACTGGTATTGCACTAGCTCAATAATTTTTTTCTTGGTAAGTAAAATAGTTTGTATTAATACTTTAGACATTGATTAACTACTGGTAAGGTCAATTGCCAAGAGAATGATAAAAATTAAAAAAAATTCAATCTAATGTATACTATGTGATAAATAGACGAATGAATATTTTAGTCATAAATACCATATGCCAAGTATTCGTAAAAATTATATTTTATAAATATATTAAAAAAAATTTCTTATAATTTTGTTTGATAAATAATTATTTTATTACATGATTATTTAAGTATTTCATTTTATTTTCAATAAATATTTTTGTTATCAGCATTTTAGCATAACCGGTAAGAGTATAACTTAAATAGAAACATTTTGAAAGAGATCTTTAAAGTAATTGACAAAAGTATACCAATTACAAAACATTGCGCTACTAAATTTACTTTAAACCATTTAAAAGCTTAAAAGTGATCCCTTCTTAGTTAAAATTATGACTTGTAGAATATGATGAAAAAAATTTTTTTTCATATTTTACTTGTTTTTTTATTTTGTGTTATTTAACTTTATTATGATATATATTTTATTATTTTTCAAGATAAACTAATAGATAAACAATGTCAGACTGTAACTGCACTTGCAAAATCGCTTCTCATTTTGGCAGAAGAGCTCTTCTTATGCTTTCTCATAATATTAATATTGTTCCTTTCTCCTCTGATACAGATAAAGGCACTCTAATAAGTTTAGCATTTTCCAGTCAATTTGCTTTTTTTTTACATTTCGATCTCTTCTCACTCGCATAGCTTTAGATTTTTTAGCACACAAACCCATGCCTCATATTTTTATTTATTCACAAATCGCATCTTTCTGTATGTTAGTTTAGAGAACTTCAGAGGAGAGATAGTGAAGACAAAAGACTGGATTGTGTTGAATAAACGTTTATTAGAATATTTATTATAATAAGGAAAATAAAAAGTTAAAAAGCTCTGTATTTTTTATGTCATTAAAACACATGATGACTCATGATTAATGTTTTATAAAGGCATAGTTGAAAATATTGATAAGGTTGATATAAATAGTTGTAACGGTTATTTTCATACCGTAACATATATCTTAATTTTTTCATAAACTTAAAGTCTTTTGGTATTAGTTTCTGAAAAAGACTAGTAAAGTGTTTTAGGCTCATTTTTTATTAGAAAAGATTTATTATTAATTTTCATTAATAAATTTTTATTTGTTTTTTCTGTACCGATCTAATGCTACTTCAGATTAAAAATAAAAAAGGCTAAAATAGCACAAAATTAAAATTAGATATTTTATTTTATTTATTTTATTTATATCTTTGGCTGAGGCCGTAAATCCACCACTTGCTCAACGCCCCGTTAAATAAGGTGGCGATGTATTTGCCAATATTTAGTTTCAAAATAAAATATAATAAAATAGTCAAAATTATAAAAAAACAAAAAAAATTTAATGAAAGTTTTTAACTATTTACACTGTTTGTATTGTTGTCGTATGTTTGTATTTTTGACCGTTTCGCTTAAACACTTCGCGTAGTTCTTCAAGTACGGTGTTGTTTTTCTTACACGTTTCGAGCTCTAATTCATTTAAGTATCTGTGGTATTTACATTTCTCTAGAAGGCGAATGTCATTCTCATACTGTATTTCATTCAATATACTGAGAATACTATTCACATAGTCATTCTGATCTCCTATTTTTAACAGCTCTTTGATAATTGATTTTGTAAACTTATTGTTTAAAAGTCTTTCAAAGAAATCTATTTGTAATTGTTTTAATCTGGCATTGGTCTTATGTAGATTGTTTATCAGTCTAAGGTTTGTTGTTCTGCATCTCTTTGGAATGTAATATGTGTATCTCAGCATATTATTATCAACTTTAGTCACCGCGTTTACTGTAGTTTTAATGGGGTTAATCGTTTCCATACCATACATTAGAACTGGTAATATATGTATAAGTCTTGTATAAATGCTCTTTTAAATAAAGGCTTGTGTTTTCTTTCAGTATTTCCAAGTTCTTTAGTTTTACTAGTGCGTTCAATGCTGCCCTTTTTCGCCCTTCTAGGTGAGAGCTGTCATTATTATCTTCGTTGAATTCTACTCCAAGGTACTTCATAAAATTTACTTTTTGTATTATTTCACCTTGTATTATAAGTGCACCCTGCCACCAGTCTTCTCTTCTATTGGCTACTATCTTACTACATTTATTGTTAAATACGATGTAGATTGCTTTGCTCCGATTGAATTTTATCTCAAGTTTTGAGCCATGTAGTGTGACAATGTCTAGTAAGCTCTGAAGACCTTTCTTAGTTTCCGAGATAAGCAACAAATCATAAAATTAGATATATTGAAAAAAGGGATTTACATGATACGTATTTCTTAATATTTGATGTCTCAGAAAAAAAAAGAAGAAATTAATAGGGTATCAATTACACAATGGAGTCGGATATTCTAGATATCTTGATTCCAAGCCAGCTTTAGATTCATCAACCAGTTTTACAATGGAACAGAATTACTAATTCAAAGACTAAGTTTAACTTTGACTTATTTGCGTTTTTTAATCGTTCGTCAAGCATTGAATTAAAATTTAATTAACAGTCAAATCTAATTCTTAGAAATTTTATTTCTTTTTGGCTTTCAATTTTATTTCCATATTACTTTAGATCAAAACCAGAAGAGATTATTTATTTATTGTATTTTGACAAGACAACTAAATTCAATTATTTTATTTATTTGTATATCTGTACCGAGCTAAGGCTCCTTCATATTAAAAAAAAAAAGAAAAATAAAATAAAATAGGTTAAAATAGAAGACTTAATTCAATCTTTATCTATCTATTTTATGATTAAATAAATTTAACTTAGATATAATTTAATCGATGTAAAAAACAATACAATTAGTGTTAAATGGATGAATATATCGCACATATGCGGTGGCACGTTGATTTCTAAGTATACTGTTTTAACAGCAGCACATTGCATTTACAATTTAGAAACTAAAATAAATAATAACAAATTTAAAACAACATATTTAAAAGAGGAATATTTGACTGATCTGGCCAAAATAATAACAGTATATGCAGGTATACACGATCAAAATTTGGACAAGAGAAATCGCAATTTTTCATTTCAAGTGAGAAAAATACATATACATAACAATTTTGATAACAAAATGCTTCTAAACGACATAGCTATGCTAATACTGGACAAATCTGTGCGCAAATCGAATCGTGTTAATTGGGCTTGTTTGGGAAATGTGGTTAATTTTAGATACCCGCCACTTAACACGACTCTTTTCGCTGCTGGATTCGGCTCAACTAACCAAAACAATTTGTTGATATCAAATATTTTAAGACAAGTTGATCTAAAGCTTTTAAAATTTTCCGATTGTGATACTGTAACACAATCAATGATCAGCAATCCGAATTCTCAATTTTGCGCAGGTTATTTAAATGGACTAAAAGATACGTGTACAGGCGACTCGGGCTCGCCCATATTGTACAAATATAAATCAAGGTGGTTCGTTGTTGGTATTGTTTCATTCGGACTTGGATGTGCTCAGTTATCTAGACCCGGCGTTAACACAAATGTATCATTTTATTTAAATTGGATTAATCAAAAAATAAAAATATAGCATTTTAATAAATAGAATTTTTTGAAGAAATTTTTATCTTAATTTTATTTAAATCAACAAGTTTTATTTTTTTATTGGGATTGAAAAGAATTTTTATGTTTTTTAAGCTTTTTTTATTTAATACATAAAGGAAAAAATTTGATATCAATATTTTATTTAAATGTATTCAAACTAATTAAATCGAAAAGAGATTATTTTTTGATTTGAATTCTTTGATATTGTGAATTTTAGAAACAAAAAGAACAAAAATTCTTCTTTTATTGATAGATCAAAATTTACTAAAATAAAATATATTTATAAAAAATACTACAAGATAGTGCAACATACTTTGTTGCATCTCTTTTACCTAAGATTATTTTTCTGATTAAACAAAAGACAAAAAATAAAACATCAATAAGATCTAAATTGATTATTGATTTTTTTAGTTTATTTATTTATTTTATTTAATTAAAAAATTTGAGGGAGACCCTTAGGCTGTGTAGAATGGATCTAGTCCTTCTTTTCAGCCTAATTTTTTTAGTTAAAAATAACAAAAAAAGTTTCTATTTTTGGTTAAAAAGATGCAACAAAGTATGTTGCACTATGTTGCAGTATTTTTTAAATGTATTTTAATCTAATAAAATTTGATCTATCAAAAAAGGAAGAATTTTTGTTCTTTTTGTTTCTAAAATTCACAATACCAATTCTTTTGAGTTATGCGAGTAAGGTAAAATGGTGGTGTAATGAGCAAAAATAGTTTTATTCTTTCCTAATTAAAAAAAAATGTTTTTATTAGTTAGGGTTATTTTGTTTTTATTTTACTAATTTTCTATTGAATGTGTACCTAGCATAAAATAGATATTGGTTTAGCATTTTCTGTGATTCTCCTTTTCTATTAGTTTCTTCTTTTAGAATATTTTCCTGCTCATTGTAAAATTTTAAACTAGTGATAAAATTTTATCAATCTGAACTCATTTCTTTTTCCAATCTAAACGAATTCGGAAAAAAAATTTCTTTTTTTTTAACGTAATTTTACGTGAAATTATATAAAAGATTAGGACTTGAATGAGTCACTATGTTTCATTGATTTTCAGTGACTGGTTGAAGAATTTAATCCAATACCCCACTCAATTGTGTAATTGCTACATTTCAATTTCTTGGTTTTGTAAAATTTAGTAAAATAGAAGATTCTTAATTATTCATTTATAATTTTTTTTTAAAAGGAATGTCAAAAACAACTTCTGTAAATGCAACATGTTGTAACATTGATAGTTTGATTGAACTTTTGATTTTATTTTAAAATTTTTTAGATTTTCTTAAATTTTCAACAGCCCAAAAAATCAATTAAACACATCATTCTAAAAATTTGGAAGCAAGCAAATATCACGCCTTTGCACAAATCGGGAAGTAAGCTCCTTTAGAATAATTATAGGCTTCATTTCAGACATTCTCTTCAACTTGCATTTTAAGCAAAGTTGCTGAGAGTATGATTAAAAATAATAGGTTGAAGCATCCGCTAGATTTCAGAGGCTCAACATGGCTTTATGTCTTTATGGTCTTGTTCGGCAAATTTGTTGGAGATAATCGATTTTATCACTTCCCAGTCAACTAAATCGTTTTGCTGTCCTTGAAATCCAAGGTTATATATCTAGAATGAAAAAAAAAAATTAATAAATCTTTATAATTGTTTGGTAAAAATTTATATCTTAAATAAATATTCAATTAAATATTTGACATTATTTGACATTATTTAAGATCTTGGAATATTTATAAAACATGATATGAAGTGGGACATTCAAGTTAGACATAGTGCTGCTAAAGCGAAAAAGATGTTTGGTTTGATCAGAAAGTCGTTTAAATTCCTTTGAAAAATCAACACTAAATTTTTATACAAATCTCTTACTAGACCACATTTAGAATATGCCATTAGCTCATGGTATCCATATTGTGTTAAAGATATAAATGAACCTGAAAAAGTACAAAGAAGAGCTACTAGACTGGTTCCTGATTTGAGAACATTAAGTTATACTGAGAGGTTAAAAAGAATAGATTTGACCAATCTTTAAACGACAAGGCAAAGAGGCGATCTTATCCATATGTTCAAAAATTGTTAATAATTTAGAAAAGGTGAATCTCGTAAACGACGCTTATTTGTTTTCTCAAAGCAGAAAATATAACCTCAGATCTCATAATAGAACTATTAATAGATAGAAAAGATTTAATTTCATTACAAACAGGATCACGACAATCTGGAACAAATTGCCATCTTGCAGCGACTACTAAAGCCCTATAGGGATATACTTGAGCTTAAATACAAGTTCAAGTCTCAGTTCTATCTACTACTACTACTTCTACGACTGTTACAAATGACAGTCGTTTTTTAGAAAAAAATACATAATCTCACATTTTTTTCTATTTATTCAATAAACGCCAATGCTAGCGATATAACTTGAGTTTTAAAAGTTAAAAATTTAAAATTAAATAAATAAAAATTTTTTAGTATGATTTCACAAAAGCGAAAATAAACTAAAAATTATTATTTATTTAAAACTTTGAAAAAAAAATAATTTTAATTCAAATTGCTTGGCTTTAGGCTTTAATCAAATATTAATTCTTTAATACTATAGAAAAAATAAAACTTAAAAAAAAAAATTTATAATATATTTCTACTTCAATAAAATTTTTTTTTATTTTTAACAGAAAATTGAAATATCCTGAACGTTAAAATTTTATTGTTTAGAGCCAAAATATTTATTATAAATTTTGGATATTTTCCCTGTTTATCATCTAAATAGCATACTTTATTTTACATAATGTGCTTCGATTCAAATATACTCTTGTGAATCCAAGATTTTAGAGACAAAAATGGAATCAAAACATTCATGAGAAGATGTCAAAGAACCCAAAATACCATTACAACAGATTCGATGAGGTAAACTCTAAATGAGCTCTAACCAGTGCTGTAAAAAGCATTCTCAATGTATCAATGTTCAACTTCCTGAAACTCTTAGCGATCATACCCAAAATACGGTTTCCACCACTAGTACAATATTTTACTTGGTTAGTCCACTTCAAGTCACTTTGAATATAAACACCCAGACTTTTCTCAAGATTTGTTTTAGATAAATTCTTCGTTTCGTATCTACTAAATATTGTATTATTAAACAAAGAATTTTTTGAGCCAAAATGCATTACACCGCATTTTTCAATATTTAAATCCAACGACCAAGTAAGTGACCAGCTTGAAATAAAGTCAATATCTTTTTGAAGTACAAGATTGTCTTGTAGACTCTTAATTATAGAAAAAACTTTAGTATCTTTGGAATTTTTTTCACATTTATTAACTAAACTAATCGAAAGGTCATTTATGAATGTTAAAAATAAAAGTGGTCCCAAAACTGAACCTTGAGGTACTCCACTAGTTACATCTAACTAATCTGACATAGTTGAACCCAAAATAACACCTTGTTTCCTTTCGTGTAGAAAGTCACTTATCCAAAAGCTAATCATATCAGTAAGACCATATCTCTTAAGTTTATATAATAACAATCTATGCGATACTCTGTCAAATGCTTTCGAAAAATCAGTGTATATATATACACTGATTTTTCCGATTAAAACGTCAGGATCTACAATCACTGGATTTAGTATTCCATTTAGTTTATTAGAACTAATTACATCTAAAAAATTATTATCAACAATGTAGTTTTTTTCATAAACTTTTAAATTTCTTAATTTTAAAATACTAATAAGGTTTTCAATTATAGATTGATTAGATCGAAAAAAATCAACAAATTCTTCAAATGTGTCATCTAAGTGTATACAGAAAATTTCGGACACA
>VANL01000889.1:0-21036 GCA_006352455.1 Brachionus sp. 'Tiscar'
GAAGGTGTCTACAAATCTGGCGACTCTTGTCTGCTTATAGAAGATGTTGTTGTCTATGGCACAAGTATTTTAGAAACTACTCAGGTATTTTTTATTTAGTCTTCATACAATAAATCAATATAATTCAAATTTTTAGACTTTAAGAGAATACGGACTTACTGTTCCATGCGCAATTTCTATATTAGATCGTGAACAAGGTGGTTGTAAATTAATTCAAGAAAATCTGATCAATTATTTTAGGCATATAAAACTAATTTATTTTAAATTAAATTAAATTTAGTTAATTTTAGCATTTTGAAAGCAAGTGATATTTTAAAACATCTGGTAAATCGCGGTAAAATTACTGAGAGCAAGATGAATGAAACGATTGAATTTTTGAACAAAAATAATTATAAAGCGTTTAACCTTCAAAACTCTAATTCTAAAACACTTGTCAACGAGGCCTGAGAATCGTTCTTAGAATATTATTTTCATTCCATTTATAATTTTTTTAGCATAGATAAAAAATATTAGATTGCAAACTTGTTTAAAGTATTATATATTACCTTAAATATTTGATCATCCAAAAATAAATAGTTAGAATGAATTTATATTATTTTGATAATTTTTAAAAATTTTAAATATTCCAAAATGCAGTATTTTTTTATTATTTTAAAATCATCTAAATTTAGATTTTTAATTTGATCCTTATTGAATCGTTAGATTCACTATAGTGATCTTAACATGCATCTCTAAAAAAATTTTTTAATCGATAAATTACAATAAATTATTAAAAAAAAAATTATTACATTATTTTTTCTAACTTTTTTTAATCTCAGATCAAATTAAAAAATAACATTTATTTTATGTATTTAGAAATTTTTCTAGTCATATATTTAAAAATATGCATTTTTAATAAATATGATAAAAATAGATCAAACATTCTATCTAAAAATTTTGAAATGAATCAAACTGAATTGGAAACTTTCATGGACAATTTATACGAAATTGGCTGTGTAAAATTTGGAGAGTTTTACTTGTCTACTGGACTTAAAACTCCTGTCTATTTTGATCTCAGATTGATAATTTCACATCCTAAAATACTTAAGCAAGCTGCACATTTAATTCAAGAAATTATTACAGATAAAAAAATTGAATATGATTTAATTTGTGGCGTCCCGTACGGAGCTTTAGCTATAGCAGTTGTAATTTATAAAAAAAAATTTCCTTTATTAGAATTATGCCAAAAATTAAAGGTGTTAAGTATTCAAACTGAAAAACCTCTGATATTAAAACGAAAAAATATACAGGATTATAGAACAAAAATATTGGAAGGGGAGTTCAAAAATTCTGATAAATGTCTTTTGATCGAAGATACAGTTGTTTTTGGCTCTAGCATAATTGAAACAGCCCAAGTTTATTTTTGAAAGTAGTGAAATTTTTAAGAACTTTTTTATTTTTAAGGTTTTAAGAGAAAATGGGCTAAATTCTAAAATTTGTATTGGAATCCTTGATAGAGAACAAGGAGGCCACGCGAATTTAAGAAAAAATGGAATTTTGTTTTTTTCGTAAGGATTATAGTTTTTTTTTTAAATATAAAATTTTTTTATTCTTTTAGGATCGTTAAGGCGAGTGAATTTTTTAAATACTTGGTGAAAAAAGGAAAATTGGCACAGGAAAAAATGAATGATGTAATTAATTTTCTAAAGAGTAATTCTTGTGAACCATAAAATAAAATAATTGTTAGACATTAATAATTTTATTTTTCAATAAAGTTTCTTTGACTAAGTCTTTTTAAGTATGAATTATATGCGTTAATTTTGTATTTTAAAGCCATATTTGCAGGATCTTCACTATTCAAAATTCCTCTACCAACTACTATTACATCACATCTATTTTCAAACACAGCAATTTCTGGAGTAGTATATTGCTGTCCTAAACTTTCTTCACTACTATGTTTAAATTGAATACCGGGAGTTATATGAATAAATGTTGGATTGTTGGTCAACTTTTTTTGACAAATAAAGCCGAAAACAAAATCTGAGTTCTCTTCTGCCAATTTTACAGTTTCTAAAAAATCAATTAAATTTAAATAAAAAAGCTTACAAGCATCTTACGATCAGTATATTTTTGGTCAATTAGATTATTTTTGCTAGATAATTGAGCAATTAATATGCATCCTCTTGGTTCAATACACTGTGAAGCAATTTCTCTAAGACCTTGGATACAGCCAGGTCCAGCTATTGAATGTGCGTTGATAAAATTGGACCATTTTGATATCTTGTAAATTCCTCCATCATATTGAGATTTTACTGTATTTCCAATATCAGCAAATTTTCTATCCTCAAAAATTAAAAAGTTATGCTTAATTGAAAGATCAACAAGTGATTGAATTTTGTCCATGTTAAAATCTTTAAGAATATCAATATGTGTTTTTAATATACAAATGTGGGGACCAATTTCGTCGGCTAACTATTTATGATATAAAAAAGATTAAAAAATTTATTCAGAATTATTAAAAAAGTAATTACTTTTAGCAGTTTATCAAAAGAATCAACATCTGCTGAGAAACAAAGATTTGTTTGCTTTAATGCCATTATTTGAAAGCATTTCTTTGCAATTGGATTTTTTGTCAGTTCTGCTCTTTCTTCAAAAGAATATTCCTTAAAAAATATCTAAATTCTCTGAAAAACATTAATTTTTAAAGCTACTTTAACTTGCTTAAAACTTGCCGGTACATTTTTGTTTTCATTTAAAAAATTTTTGGTGTTCTGGAAAGTTACATCATTTATTTTATTTTTCTTGTGCAAAATTTCAAGAACATCGCTTGTCTTTAAAACACTGTGAACTCTGACATTATGTTTAGCGATATTCTCAATTCCACCTTGTTCTCTGTCCAATATCACTAATGCATCACTAACATTAATACCTGCTTGTTTTAGATCCTAAAAAAAACATCATACTCAATTCTTTTTTTTTTTTTGAGTTTGTAATTTTACTTCTAAGGTCTCTAAAATACTAATTCCAGATGTTATAACATCGTCAACAATTAAGCAACGATCACCTATTTTAAACATGCCCTCAATTAAATTTTTTGTGCCGTGAGACTTAGCATCCTTTCGTTTAAAAATCATTGGTTTGTTTATTTCAAAACTAACACCCTTATTTTAAATTCTAATTTACCGAATAATTTAATAAAGTTTAACAGAATGCTTACTGTAGCAAGAGATATTGCTCCATAAGGTACTCCACAAATAAGATCAAACTCAATTGATGATTCAGATATTTTTTTTGAAAATATTTTTGATGAAAGAAACTGTAAAAATTAAAATTTTTAATTAACCTTAGTTTTAAATAATACCAATAATTTTGGATAAGAAATTAAAAGTCGAAGATCAAAATAAACAGGCGATTTCAATCCACTTTTAAGTGTAAATTCACCAAATTTAATACAGCCAATATTAAAAAGTTCATCAATTAATTCTTCGATTTCCATATTCTTCGATTTAATGAAACGTGATCAAATTTTTTAAATTTCTAAAAACTTAAATAGATTCAAGTTAAAATTGAAGAGAAATTTTTAAAAAAAGAAATTTATTTAAAAAATTGTTAAGAGTAAAAAAAAATTGTCTTATTTAGATTAGCAAACTGATTAATTTTTTAAATTTTCTTCTATTAACCAGTCATAGAGTGGTTTGAAATATTCAAGTAATTCTTCAGCTGAAATTTTTTCTTGATTTGTTAAAATTTTTAAAACTGCACTCCAGTGTTTACTTGCTCCAAGTTCTAGCACGCGTCTTGAAATAAAAGTTGTTTAAATGAATTTATTTTTGTCAATTTACTTGAGAAAATATCCTGATTTGACTGAATTTGAGAAATCGCAGTTAAAAATAGGACCAATTTGATCTGAGAACTTGCATAGAGCTTTGAAAATTTGAAATTCCAAAAAATTACTGATAAAATATCTATCAATTAAAATAAATTAATTTCTGACATCTTTCATTTTAGAATCTACCTAGCGTAGGGCATATGATTTGCCACATGATATTTTGCTCCAGCATCAAAATCGGACTCAGTTCTTTCAATAGGTGGTTCAATTTTCTGAATTTTTTGTCTTCGTACAATATTTTATTAAATATGAAAGATTAATTATTTGTATTAGTTACTTCAAGTCCCACCATTTTTCGTTGTAATTTGATGAACTAATTTTACCCTTGAAAACATCTTTTCGCCATTTATAAAGAGAGTACGAATAAGATATAAAAGGGATCTTTTTTAAACAAATCCACATCAAAAAATTGATTTCTTGCTCTTTTTTTGAGATAAATTAGTATTTTTTCAAACTCAAGTTAAGTATATTACTCTTATTTAGAGAATCAGTTTCTGTCAAATTCAAGTATTTCAAATGCTTAGGAGATGATACTGATAAAATAGCAGCATTTCCGATTGCTTCATGAAAAGAAGGGTTTGCACTGCGTCGAAAAATCGTTGGCTGATTCTTATAGTTCATAAAATACTGAATCTCTGCCATCTCTTTATGTATTCTCAAAAAATCATCTTCACTTTTCATTGAAACACACATTTTGATTCTTTAAAAATAGCTTTAAATTATCCAAAAAAAAATTTGTCACTCACAAAACCTGTAATCCTTTCCATTAAAAAAATCGTATGTTGCAGGATAACATCGACCATTTTTCTTTTTCGGACTAACAATTAATGAATTTTGCCAAAATTCTTTACTCATTTTTGATAGACCCATAGAAACGAAAAACTGCTCTGCATGCTGTTTAAAAATTAAATAAGTCAACAAATTTCAAATGAAAAAATACTTTAAACATAGTATTAGGGGTCATTTTTTTTGAAAGAAAATTAGTATAATTTGAAATAGTATCATTTGAATATGGCACAACCAAATCATAAATATTATCCCATGTCTGAGCCCACATGTTTCCTAAATAAAAAAAATTAAATTTTCAAATGATTAAAGCGAACAAAATTCTAAACCTAGCAAATGTGCAGGGATAAATTTTGGATTGAGACTTTCTGGATATTTTGTTCCATAAAAATTCTTTAATTTTCTTCGAACATAAGTATGCAACTGTTCGTAAAATGGTCGTATCTTTTCGTACAAACTGTCATAGGCACTTTCAAAATTCTCATCTTCAAAATCTTCAATCCATCTCTCACTCATATCAGTGTAACCGTTTTCTCTAGCTGCTTTGTTTCGAATATCAACTAGTTGGGTAAAAATTTGGCGCATTTTGGGCCCTGTTGCGTCACGCCATCCTTTCCATGCCCAAAGTAATTCATCATAATCTCTCGATTTCTTCATCACTTCAACTAGTTCAGGTTCCAGTGACAAGCAAACATTTGTTTCATTATTACAAAGGTTTGCTTTTGCATAGACATTTTTTAAGCTTGTTAGCAAATTTTGATATTCACTAGAATTAAATTGTTTAATTTAAGATTATTTTTGTTATTTTAATTTCATTACTCATTTTCCTTTTTAGATCTGAATGTAATATCTCGATTTGAAGCTAGTATTAACATACGTTTAAGATAGGTATTCCAATTCGAACTATACCTTCAATATCGTAATTATAACCAATAATTAAAACAAATTATCCTTACTCAATAAATTTTTTAGCAATTTTTTGAGTTTTTTCAAAAAAAAGGTTAATCAAAAAATCAATATCTTTGAATCTTTCAATTGGATTCTTAACATCATTTGCTTCTTTTTTGAACTTAAGAAAAAATTACTAACGATAGCTTAAATACAAACCTACTTTTAATAGTGCCATATTTGCTGACAAATCTCTTAAATTCTCGTTATATTGGGTTAGCCATTTTCTAGCACATGATTCCTCACGATAGCATTCTTCTTTTTCTTAAATTTTAAATAATAATAAACAATATAAATAAAAATATATTTATATGTCAAAAAAATATCAAAATTACTACCAATTAATGCTGCTTGATCCAATAACTTTTGAATTTCAACTTCAGAAAGCAACTCTAACAAATTAGACAAATTTTTAATACAAAATTTTTTTGGCAAAATTATTTACCACAATATACCGCTTTAAAAAATGACATAGAAAAAGTTAAAATTAAAAATAACTTCATTTCTGAGAGATAAAACTTCAAATTAAAAAAAGAATTTCCTCTCTAAAATTATAGTCTTGATTCTTGCATTAAAAGTTAAATTTTTATTTGTTAACGGGTAAAATCTTGATTTTATACTCGTATACTGTGACATTTACAATCTTTTTTTTTCTAGTGCATGTAAAAAATATAAATAACTGAATACTTTAAATTTATTTGCGTATTTAATCTTTGACAGAGTTATTATTTTTTGAACCAAGATTGATTATGCTATATTAAGAGCCAAAAAATTTATTTACAAATTCGCAGCTTATTCTTACAATTTTTTTTCCCCGTAATCATCAAGACAGCCAACACCATTTTTGACGATTTCACTACTATAATTCTTAGAATGATCTAATTTGAACATATTATTAGCTAGTGAGTAACAAATAACTTATTTTTTGATAATAAACAAGTCACAGTTTTTGAATAGATTATTTTTGGTTCATACAAACTATGTATCACCTAATTCATTTTTTTTATCAGATAGTTATGTCTAAAATCAAATTAGTAATTCTTATTTATTTTATTTTTTCCAAATTCACATTGCCTCAGTTTTTTTTATTTTTAATTAGAAATACTTTTTAAAAGCAATATTAAACAATAAATTTGCCTCATGCTTTGCATTTCAGGGCTATAGTTGAAGTATTTTTTCATTTTCTTATTCCTTTATAATATTTGGATATTTTTAGAATTTAGATTTGACTATTTGTATATATTTATCTCTCCCTATCAAAATATTAAATTCTTTTCAGATCTATTATCTATTCTATTAATTTTTTTATACATTATTTTCTTAATTTACTACTTGAAGAGCATAATTTTTTAAAATGTTTATAAACTGTAATCCTTCACCTACAATGTTGTTATTTAAACCGCAGAACGGTAATATTACATTATTTTACGTAAATAAATGTATTATGTATTAAAATGTAAAAAAATGAAAGTTTCATGCTGCGAAAAAAATTTTATAGAAATAAAAAAATTTATTAATAAAAAATAATGACTACGTAAAAATAAAAAATAATGTTACGTAATTTTACGTAACATTACATCATTTTACGTAAGCTTACATTGAATTACATTCTAAATTTGATGTAATTTTATGTAATCTTACATTTATTTACCAAAAATTACGTAAAATGATGTAATATTACCCGTTATGCGGTTTAAAGTACAACACTGTATTTTCTATCATCAGTATTCTTCAAAAATGATATTTTGACCAAAAGAATACAGAAATTAATTCACAATGCTATTACATCTAACTGCTTTTAAAATAATTTTTTTTTTTAAATGATTAAAATTCAACAAAATCGTTGATTAAATTTATTTAAATGGTTTTCATCTTGTGAAATTCTTCATCAAATATCTTTTTAGACTAAATTTTTGTGAAATAGCCAAAACAGATTTAAAATCGAGATTATAATTAAGGTTACTTTTTCATCCCTATAGATGTATCTCAAAAGCATATTGTAAACATCTTGTAAATCATTTTAAAAATAGGGATATTCCTTAAACTTACTTACTTTAATCCAAATAAAAATCAAATTGAATTTTTTTAATCTTGGTCTTGATTCTGCAAAAATCCTAAGATTTTGATTTTCTTAGATTCTACAAATTAAAAATCGTATAATTCGTATTTATTTTTATTTTAAATATTCAAGCAATCAGTCAAATTAATGTTTTTTCAGTCGTTTTGATCCAATTTGAGAACTTCTGATAAAAAAAAACAGTTGATATGGTTTTTTAAATTTTTTTAATAAGATAAACTTTTCCTAGCCTCATAAAGTTACAATTTTTTATTGTATAACATGGCGAAAGCTTTTTCTTCAGTACAATCATTGTAAAAAAAGCATTTTATAAATATATTTGTTAAAAATATTCAAATAACTGAAATTCGATAAATTATTTTATACAAATAATAAAAAAAAAGTATAGATTTTACAAAATAAAATTATTTATCAAAATCTAAATACGTTTTTTATGTTTAAAAAAAAACAAATATACAATTATATTATTCATATCATTCAATTTAATTTTAATTAAAAAATTGTTTATTTAACAAAACATATAAAAACAAATTATTTTTTAAATCGTATTTTTACTCTTTGGATTGTGAATTTTCTTTGATTAACCAATCATATAATGGTTTGAAATACTCAATTAAGGGTTCAGCTGATATTTCACTAGAATTTGTGAGAATTTTTAGAGCAACTGACCAGTGCTTACTAGATCCAATCTCAAGCATGCTCCTTTAATAAAAAAGTTTGAATTAAACTCTAAAGAAAAATCAATTTCAAAATAAAACTTTAATTTTATTCCTGCTTTTTTTGATTCATAAAAATCACAATTGTATAATTGACCTACATTTCCTGAGCACTCGCAAAGGCTTTTGAATAGCTGAAATTGAAGTATATGGCTTATGAAATATCTTGAATATGGAATGTTAGCAGCCACGTGAAATTTTGAGCCAGGATCAAATGAAGATTCATCTCTAAAAATTGGCGCTTCTATACCTTGGAATTTTTCTCTTGAAAAATTACTCTATTAACTTTCTTTAAAATATAAAAATTATTATTTTAAACCTCATTTGCCACCATTTTTGGTTATAATTAGAAGCGTTAACTTTGCCCCTAAAAGTTTCCCATCGCCATTTATCAACCAAATAACCATAAGGCAAAAAAGCTAATTTATTAAGAGCAACTGACATTAAAAAGTTAATTTCCTGCTCTAAAAATTATTATTCATGTAAAAATTAAAATTTTTAAATTTTTTAAAATGAACCTTTAGAAAATGAATTAAAGTTAGTTAGATTAATCTTATTGAGGTGATTGATTGTTTGAACTGATAAAGAAATCGTATCACCAATAGCCTCGTGAAAAGCAGAATTAGCACCAGTTCGAAAAAGCAGTGGTTGGTTTTTGTATGACATATAATATTGAATATGTCCCATTTCATGATGAGCAATAGTAAAATATTCCTGGTTTACCGAAGTACACATTTTAATTCTAAAATCATATCCATTTGAAAAATCGAATGCCGCGGGATGACATTGGACAATTCTTTCCGAAGGTTTTTCGAAAAGAGATTTAGACCAAAAAGATCTAGTCATTTTGAATAAACCTATTGAAGTAAAAAAATTTTCAGCCTGTTCAAAAATATTTCTGATTGTGTAATTTTTTTCTTTTAATATTTTGGTTAGATTTAATTGATTAACTTGTGGATATGGCACAACCAAATCATAAATATTATCCCATGTCTGAGCCCACATGTTTCCTAAATAAAAAAAATTAAATTTTCAAATGATTAAAGCGAACAAAATTCTAAACCTAGCAAATGTGCAGGGATAAATTTTGGATTGAGACTTTCTGGATATTTTGTTCCATAAAAATTCTTTAATTTTCTTCGAACATAAGTATGCAACTGTTCGTAAAATGGTCGTATCTTTTCGTACAAACTGTCATAGGCACTTTCAAAATTCTCATCTTCAAAATCTTCAATCCATCTCTCACTCATATCAGTGTAACCGTTTTCTCTAGCTGCTTTGTTTCGAATATCAACTAGTTGGGTAAAAATTTGGCGCATTTTGGGCCCTGTTGCGTCACGCCATCCTTTCCATGCCCAAAGTAATTCATCATAATCTCTCGATTTCTTCATCACTTCAACTAGTTCAGGTTCCAGTGACAAGCAAACATTTGTTTCATTATTACAAACTTTTGCTTTTGTATAGATGTATTCTACTTTTTTAGATAAAATTGATTCTTTCCTTTAATTGATTTTCGATTATTTTCAAAAATTTAATTAATTTTCAATTTATTACAATTTTTCATTTTCATTTTTATAAGATATTTCAATTAAGTTTGCCTTTTGCGCAAATTTCAGCTGTCTCTTTAATTGCTCATTCCAATTTTCATTTATTCTTGTTTAAATTTAATAAAAATTTTATAAATTTTTGTTTTCATTTCTTTTACTTGAATTCCATAGATTTATTTTGACTTATTAATACAAACTTATTTGAAATTGCTTCTATTTCAACTAGAGTTTTTTTATTTTTTTCACATAAATTTGTCATAAGTTCAAACTTAATTAAAATAAGGATTTAGAATTATTTTAGAATGAAATTAAAATGAGCTGTTCTTTTTTCTTACCATAGCATATGACTTCTTTTGGGTTACTAAGGAATATGCTTTATTATAGAAATCAATAAATTTTTGGGCACATTCTTCAGATTCTGCGCATTTTGAATCAATTTCTAAAAAAATTTAGCTCAATATTTGGCTTAGATTAATCAAAATCTATACCATAATTCTCTAATTCCAATATAAGTTTTTCAAAATACGCTTTTTTCAAATTATGACAATTATGCTTACAAATTCCTTTAATTTGATTAATTGAAAAATAGATACTTCTTAAGTTAAATTTACTTGATTCTGAATTATTCAGAATTGAAAGCCAAATAATAAAAGTGTAAGCTAAAAATTGCCACATTTGAATATTTTGACTATAAAATTTTATTTTATTTGCAATCAAAAGCACGAGATTGTTTTTTACAAGAAAAAAACATACGCATTTAACATTCTACATTCAATTTTAGAGCAAAGATTAAATTAAAATACTGAATACTTATGAAGAGAAAGAGTCAACTACCAAGAATATTTTCTCTTGGTTTATCAGCTAAAATTATTAATTATTGCTATTTTTTTTCTGTTCATTTACTAGATCTCGTATTTTTGAATAAATGAATTCAAATTTAATCATAACGATATTTAAATATTTTTAATCTTTATTGATTTTAGGGTCTTTTAATTTATTTCGTTTAATTTCAGTGGATCTCAATAATTTTCCATTAGCGTAATACAATTAATGGATATAATATTGAGATTTCAATCGTTGAGGTATTGTTTTACTTTAAAGCATTATTCGAATTAAAAAACGTGAAAAAAATAAATAATTTTGATTAAAAATAAGGTTCGACAGAATTTATGAAACTTGAAATGTTTTTCGAATTAGATGGATTTATAAAAGCAGCTTTATTATAACTAGTTCATTTATTTATTTGAAAAAATTAATGTAAAATAATGGAATACTGTTTAACTGTAAACAAATTCTTAAAAATTAGATATTCCAATTTCTTTTAAAACATCTTTTTCTATTGTATTGTGGTGATCACCAAAAAGTTTGTAACAAGGATGTTGTGATAATGTTTTTAGAAAATTTGTTAAAAATTCCTTTAATAAAATTTTATAATTTTTTTTCTTTTTTTTAAAGACTTTTACCAATAGATCAATTTTCATTAAGGGATCTTCCAGAGCTTCTGGATCATCTTCTAGATCATCTCTATCAAAAGCATCCTCAAAAACTATTTAGAAAATGATAAATTATTATTTATAAGGGTTTTAATTGAAAAATACTATCATATTTGTTGAGATAATTATATAAATTCTCGTTTGGCTCTTCGCTTTGGTCAATATCAATATCCTCCTTTAAATGTTTATTCCAAAACAAAAAAAAAGTCATTTTAAAAAAACTTACTTTATTTTCGCATTCATCTTCGTCTTCATCATCATCGTCACTTTCATCTTCATAATCTCCATCAAGGTCCTTTTTGTCTTCTAATAGTCCATGTGTTTCATTTATAAGAAGTTTGTAGATTTTAACTAGCAATGGAACTTGAGTATAAAGCTCTTTATCTTTAATAAAAATTTTTTATCTGATGCTTTAAAGAGAGTCGCTAAAAATACCGGTTTTTGATTTTGACCTTGTTTTAATGCCTTCAATTGGATTTATAATTCTATCCCCACGAACGAAAATATTATGAAATCTTTTATCATCAGTAGTAATTGCATGTTCTAACAGCTTTGCCAAAGCCAAAATACTTATTTTTGAGTCATATGGCCCAACAAACAAATTTTGCTTAGAAACCCACTCATTCATGAAAAACTCTAAGACAGGCTTTCCAGTTGGCCCTGGCAAACCTGATAAAAAGATCAAAACTGCATCCATTCTTGAGTGAATCAATTGTGCAAACACCATAATTAAACTTTGCTGGACTAGGGGAATATTAGAAGCCTGCATTTTGCTTAATACTGCTTTCAAAATCAGATCCAAATTTTCTCCAAGGGGGTTGGCAGTTTTTTTTATCAAGGTGGTTATGAATTTTCCAATAAATGAACAACTGTTTTCGCTTGTTTTTGGATCAAGCATATGATTGATAACCATCACTACGTATTGCAGAGCACTCATTCCTTTATCATCCTTCCAATCAGCAATTTGATCAGGTGATTTAGATACATAAGCTCTCAAACATTCTCCGCCACTCTAAAACATATGTAAAAATATTCTATTTTTAATAATTAATAAATGTTACTTGTAGTACAGCAGTATCATCAACTTTAAGGCAGATATTAATTATTGGAATAAAAGCGTTCATCACATAATTTGAAAGTGGTATTTGAGTTGATGAACGTATTATCATTGTTATTAAATCAATAGTGGACTTAAATGAATCTATTTAATTTGTTGTTTTAATGAAAATATAATAAATACAGTTAAAAGGCCGGAAAAGTTCGTTTCTTCTGATTTAGGCGAAATGCTAGAATTAATAATACTAATGAGTGTAGGCATCAATCGTTCTTCAAGTTTTTGATTAGTGTATTTATTTTTTATTAATATTTTTATAATATCAGTAATTATAGAGTTGACTAATGGATCTTCAAAAAATAATAACAATTATATTTTATTTTAAAATGTAACTTAAAGATTAAATTGATACCACTTGTATTCTTTAAAAATAATGCAATAGCTAGTGGAGATATTTTAACCTCAATAGTTGCCACAAATTCTTCATCGATTGTTAACACCGAAGCAAGAGTTTCAAGAGTCAATGTACCAATTTGATTTGTTGAATTATGAGTAACCATATGAACAAGTCCTTCAGTAATTTGCGGTAAATGTGGAACTAGTAAATGCTGTTGATTTTCACTTGAGAGTTCACTGGCAAAGCTGTTAAAATTTAAAATAAATCTAAAGCCTTCAAATCATAGATTAGTACCAAAAAATAGCCCTCATGGCTGAAATTCTTATGATTGGACTTTGATTTTCTTGAATAGCGGCGCCACTTGCCTTTATAAGTCTTTATGTTCAAATTGTTTAAAATTTTGTTTATTTGTAAAAAACTATCAAAATTTACGTTTCAAGTGTCTGAGGATTTAATAGCTTGGGGAACTTGCTTGCAGTTAGCAACGCTCTACCGACTAAAAATGGATAATCTAAAAAATTTGATTATTACTTTAATTTATTAATCGATTCAACCAAGTTTACTTGACTCGTGCAGGCAAGATAAAACAAATTCATTAATGAAGCCAGTTAAGTTAAATTCAAGCTTGTTAATTTTTATTAAATCTTCAAAAAATGGCTTCATACATGAAACAGCGAGAAGACAAGATTCATAAATTTTCCACCAATTGTTGTCGTTGTTTTGCCTAAGTTTTTGCGCGTCTTCCATTAGTTTCTTGATTGTTTTGTTCATTGCATTGGCAGTATCCAGTTTAAAATCAGATGATATGCTCTTGAGAGAATAAAATTATTTTTCTAAAATTGATTCTCAAAATAAAATCTCTTACTTCCATCAATTCTTGTGCAGATATTCTAACAGAATATGAATAAGATTCTTCATCTTCATCTTGAACATATTGTTCAGGGTTTGATGCCCAATTTTCAATCTATATGAAAATTTCAGATGTTTTTTTTTTATATTTTACCTGCTATTACCTGTTCATCAGTTATTTGCATGTATAAAATTGTATAATAGCATAATTCATCAATTGCTTGTTTAACTGTATTCTTATATTTTTTTTTGTCCTTCAATATTTGAATAAACTCAAAAAGTTGATAAGCTAAATTTTCAAATGAACTTTTTTCTTCTAAATGAATTAAATTATTCATCTCAGAAAAAAAATTTATTTTAAATTTTTACCATCATCAATCAATTCTGTTGAGTTACTATTAACAATTTTTTTTACAAATAGATGAGATGACTGAACTAAACAGTTCCATATTTGTGCTAAAATATCATTGATGAAGGGAGTAAGTTTTTTTGAAAATGACTTGAAAAGAGTTGTAAATGCCTTTAACAAATCAATTATATTGAAATATTAATTTAAATATTATCTAATTTTACCTTTAATATTTCTTTTTTTAGAGAATAATCAATTATATTTGAGGCATCTGATGAATCTATTGAAATAGTTTTTAGCATTGCATATATGTAATCTGGAATAAATTGATATAGATATTTTTTTCCAGCGTTCTATCAAATAGTGTTTAAAGTAAAGAGTCAAATTAATTTCAAAAAAAATTACTGGATCATATTCGGACATATCGGCAATTACTTCGACAATAGAAGTAAAAATTTCGATGGCTCTCTTTCTTAAATGTAATGAATAGTTTTGAGGATCTATAAAAATTTTGTATATTTGCGGCAAAACAGCAGGGGCTACTTGTGGCATTTGTAAATCAGTGACTTCAGGTACCAACTCTGCTAAAGTTTCAATTGATCCATGTACAATATTCATGTCGACTTGCGATGAGTTCACATCTTCAAATGATCCATTGAGACCACGAATTAAAATTTCAAAAAGTTCAGGCCATAGCTCGGGCCAATCCCAGCTAGCGATGGTTGCAACAACGTAAGCTACTGATCCTCTTATTTTGCTTGTTTGATCTTTTAATCCTAAAGGTAATATTTTTCTGATTTGTGATTTTATTTCAGCGTCCATTTCTGGTTCCTTGAATTTTTCTGAATTTTGACTCCAATGTACCTCAATAAATTGTTTAAACAATACACCAGACATTTGACGAATCGAAAATTCACATGTCTGATCCAACAATATACTTACCAAAACCAGAGAATACTCTTTAGAAAATAAAATGAAAACAGTTAAAAGAATTATTCTTAAAAACAAACCTTTTCTTATTTGCAAAACATTCAATTGTTGCTGAGCTTGATCAATCAAATTCTTGTCAGACGATAAAGCTTGATTTAGAGTTTGAAAAACAACATGAGCAAATTCTTTGTCTATTTCAATATTCATTTTTGAAAATTACTAGTAAGATCATAAAAATATTAATTTTTATCAGAGCACATGCAATTTTTTCATTCATGTTATTAAATTACTTATGATTATTATTTTGAAAATTTTGTTAACTTCGATTTGAGTTTATTTGAGTTTATTAATTCAGTTTATTTAGAATTTTTCATGATAGTTTTTACGAAAAAAATTATAGCTTCTAATATTAATATTATATCGCTTTCGTTGATTTTTCTTTTAATTTTACCTTTTACCTAAAAATAAAATTTCATCAATTTAATTTATTAATATATTATCAATTAAAAGCAGCAATTATTTTTCAAGCTTTATTTTAAATTGTAATAAAAATATAAAAATTCTAGATCAGACTAAAAGCAAAATAATTATTTTATTTGAAAAATTTTAATTTTTTCTGAAACCATTATTTTCCCCTAATTACTAAAAACCGGGAAGATCATCGATAAATTTTGAATTTTCCTGTATTAGCCAATCTTGAAGAGGTTTAAAATATTCAAAAATAGCATCTGCAGTTACTTCTGTTTCGCCTGTCAAAGTATTTAAAGCAATGCTCCAATGTTTACTGGCTCCCATTTCAAGCATTTTTCTTTTAAAAAATGTTAAATGCAGTAATAATTAAGTTAGAAAAATTCTTACTTTAGAAATGATCCTGCTTTCTCTGATTTATAAAAGTCACATTTATAGAGAGGACCTTGGTGATCAGCTAGCTCACAAAGACTTTTATAAAATTGGAATTGCAAAAAGTGGCTTATAAAATAACGAGCATATGGAGTATAACTCGCAATATGATATTTAGCTCCTGGATCGAAATCATTTTCGGTTCTTTTAATAGGAGATTCAAGCCCTTGAAATTTATTTCTTGAAAAATAATTTTAAATTAATAATAAAAAAAAATAGAAATTCTATTTTAAATAACCTCATCTCCCACCATTTTTGATTGTAATTAGATTCATTTATCTTTCCTCTAAAAACATCCCATCTCCATTTGTCCATTAAATAACCAAAGGGCAAAAAAGCAAGTTTTTTTAGAGCAACCATCATCAAAAAATTAATTTCTTGTTCTTATAAATGTTAAGATTAATCGTATATAAAAAATCAATGTCTCAAATAATTTCTTTACCTTTAGTCATTGTATCATCTTCAATTATATTTATTGCCTTAAAGTGCTTAGAAGTTTGAACTGACAGAGCAATTGTATCACCTATAGCTTCATGAAATGCTGAGTTTGCTCCACTTTTGAAAATAGCAGGTTGATCCTTATAAGCCATGAAATATTCAATGTGACCCATTTCATGATGAATGGTATAGAAATTCTCATCATCAACTGAAGTACACATTTTAATGCGAAAATCATCCCCATTAAAAAGATCAGAAGCCGAAGCATGACACTGGAAATTTCGATCAATTGGTTTTACAATATCAGAAAATTTCCAAAATCGTTCTGTCATTTTAAATAGACCTATTGAAACAAAAAATTCCTCTGCTGCTTTGAACATTTTGATTGGAGTATATTCATTATCAACAAGAACTTTAGTAAAATTTATTTGTTCTACATTTGGAAAAGGAGCTATCAATCCATAGATATTATCCCATGATTGAGCCCACATATTACCTTTAAAAATTTGATTAGAAAGCTAAACTTTAAACAAAATGTTTTCGGCTCAAACCTAAAAGATGTGCTGGTATTAGTTTTGGATTGTGATCTTTGGGATAGCTTGAACCATAAACTTCATTCAATTTTCGCCTTACATATGCATGCAATTGTTCATATAAAGGTTTTATTCTCAAAAAAAGTTGATCATATTTAACTTCAAATTCGTCATCTTCAAAATCTTCCATCCACTGTTCACTCAAGTCTTTATAGCCATTTTCTATTGCTGCTTTATTATTTAGTTCTACAGTTCTTGCGTAAAATTGTCTCATCTTTGGACCAGTTTGATCATGCCATCCTTTCCATGCCCAAATGAGTCTTTCATAATCTCTATTATCTTTCATCAAATTTGAAAGTTCTGGATCAAGAGTTAAACATTTGGAATCTTTTTCGCAAACTTCTGCTTTTGCATATATTGATTCAAGCTTACTAGATAATTCAGAAAACTCTATTACATCTTTTTCATCTTTAAAAACTATTCCTTGAGATGCAAGGAATAACATGCGTCTAAGATCTGGTTCCCAAAAATCACAATGTCTAATGAAAAATTATTATAACTTAATGTAGATTATTTTCTTATTCTTACTTCAAAAAAGACAAAGCAGTTGGTTTGGTTAGTTCTAAGAAACGATTTGGAATAGGAGCATTATCTATCAACTCTTGTTCATTTTTGTCATTTATATCCGTTTCAAATTTATACTAAGAAAATTTAAAAAATAAAAAAAAATAAAATTTAAATACTTCTAAATAAGAGATACGCTGTACAATTTTTTCAAAGACTTGATTGTATCTATTAATCCAATTTCTCGCACAAGATTCACTCTGAATGCAAATAGTTTCGTTCACTTAAAATATGAACAAAAATCAATTTAATTTATTTAATAGTTAATCCTACCTAGAACTGGGAAACTATCAAGAAGATTCTGAAGCTCTTGACTGCTGACAGGTTCAACATCTTCAATTTCATCGACTAAAAAAAAATTAACATAAATAAAAACATTTTTAGATAAATTACGCATAACTGATCCTTTCAATAGTTGAAAAATATTCTTAAGGTTGTATTCCACATTATTATTAGGCAAATTGATACAGTTATTAAATTTTAAAAATATATTAAGAGTTACGACAATTAATATTTCGACTTTAAAAATGTTCATACTGTCTATCTAAATATAGCGAATTTAAGGAATTTTGGCGATATTTAAAAGAAAAGAAAGAAAATAAAAATATCTTTCTTCCATATATCATTTGTTTCCGTTAAAATAAAATGATTAATTTTAACAAAAAAATTTAATTAATTGAATTTTTTTACTCTTTTTAAAGAAAAATGAATGAGAAATTTATAAGACTTTTAAGTTTATTATTTAAGAACTAGAATTCATTTTAAAAGTATATAAAAATACTTCATCTTAATTGAAGAACCTAATTTATTATTATTTAAATGAGGCTGAATCAATTTTTTAAAATCACCTAATTTCAAATAATATGACCTCAAGCTAATTTCAATTAAATTAGAAAATATTCTTGAAAAAAATCTAATTGATTCTAATATTATAAATTATGATAAAGTTCATTTCTATTTCTTACCTTCAATTCTAATCAATATGTTAAGTTTGCAATATTTGTATTATTACAATTCGAATTTAAGTTTCATAGAAGATTCTTTCTATTATTTCTAAAATATTTTAAAGACTTTGTATATTTTGAGAATTCCCAAATCAAAAATTTAAATACCAAATTAAATTCTAGCAATTATATGTATTAAAATTTGGTTTGCCATCTGAATTTTTTTCTAAAGTTCAACCAAAAAGACATTATAAAAGATTATACAAATATTTACTTTTAAATCTTATTTTAGTTATTTTTTATATTTTTAATAAGCATTTTTCAAATAAGATCCTTTACATATTAATGAACTTCCTTATTAAAAGTAAAAGGAATTAACTAAAACATAGTTAATTATCGATTTGAAGTATTTTATTATTTATTTAAATCTATTAAATCAATTTAAATATCATCAATGAAAAATAAAGCTCGGCAAAAATTTTATTTCCAAAGTAGGAGCATCTATTTTTTAATTTCGGAGCATTTTTTAATTTTAATTAAAAAAAATTTACAAGGCTTGCTGTTGATTAAAAAGTAATGACATTACTGCACATTCATTCAAATTTTTATTTCAATTTATGTTCAATATTTTTAAATAAAGAAGTATAAATTCATAATTAAAAATTAATTATTTTAATAGTTTTAGATCATTTTAAAAGAAATCTATTAGAATTTTTTTACAGTTTAAAATTAATTTTTTTAACAGGTGAAGAAATCCAAAATGGTATATTGGAAAAATATTTAAGTAAAATTTTGATTCGCAATTAAGTTCAAATTATTTTTCGTATTTTGAACTAATTAGGATTTTGTTCAGATATTATTATCTTGACTATCATTAATTTCTTGACTACCTCTCAGTCTTTCAAGTTTCTTTAAGAAATTCTCATTTAATAATAAAAATTTCCAAAAACAAAATAAATTTAATATAAAATTTATTTAAAAAAAACTTATAGAATAAATGATGGCTTTGTCTGGAAGTAGATTAAATTAAACTTTAACCTGCTCTGGCTTCAAAATTTTACAAAATCAAAAAATAAGTAAATTTTGCTCAAAATTTTTTAGTCATTTTAATTTCATTAAACTATAAATATTTGATTAAAAATATAAAATTTTAAAAATTTTATTCAATAATTAGTCAAAAATAATCGATCTTATAAAAAAATTTAAAATTATTAATTTTAATATTGATTTGACTATGTTAATAAAGTTTACTAAAATAACAAAAAATTTAAGCTCGATTTAAATTAAAATGCTTCATTTAGATTATTTCTTAAAATGATTGATTTTTTGAAAATTATCTGAAAATGCATATGTTATAAATGGATATACAGTTGATAATCCTGTTTGTCTTAAAATTAAGGGATCGTTATTATTGTAAAAATTAAAAGCTGATATTCGTTCATTCATGAATTGATGGATTTGTTGTTGATAAAATAATGGGTTATAAAAGTAATTTAAGTTATAAAGACACGTTTGATTTATTAAGTTGAAATTATAAGCTTGATCCATAAAATTAGCTGGGTACAATGGTATTGGAATATGAATTACACTTGACCGGCTTTTTATTTCATTTGTTAAATTAATGTATCCTTGTCCTTCTATCTGAAATTCGTCAGATTGAATAATTGAATCAACTGTAAAATCTCTATCATTTTTATCTATTGAATTTATGTTTTCGATTATTATTGAATTGTTTATTTGTTCGATATCGAAATCATTAGAAATTTTTAGTTTTTTGGGTTTTAAATTTTGTTTATCATATACTGATTTTTTTGAATTTTCATTTTCCAAACTTTCATTTAATGAACGTTTACTAACATTTGGAAGATTTTTTTGATTAGTTTCTGATTGAATCTGGTAGCCAGATTTTTTTTCTTTAAATTTTATAAAATTAGAATTCAACTTATTTCTATAGTCTTTTCTTTTATTTATTGTTTTTTCTGAATTAATCTCAATGTTTTTTAATTTTTTTGTATCGATAGTTTCAAAGGTACATCGTAATTGATTTTTTGGATTATTTTCTTTATCAAGAAATTGATTTGATGAAGATTCATAATTTCGATTAGTTTTTTTATTTTTTAAGAGTGTTGGGTCACAAGATTCACTAATAAAGATATCATTTTTAATACTTAATTCTTCATTATTTTGGTAGTCTTAAAAATTATAAATCAGCTTATAGTTATAAATAATTTTGATTTTACCTGATTTAATGCGGTTTTTATTTAAACATTTGTTTTTAAGTTTGTTCATTGTACTTTTGTATTTCAATTGAAAAAAGTGACTATTTTTATTGGATTCAGTATATTTAAAATATTTCAGAAGAATTTTCTTTGTTTCAAAGAAACTAAGTTAACAATATTTAGCTAGGATAATATTTTTCAATTAAATGATTTACTTCAAAAACAGTTAGTTTCATCTTATTCATTTTTTTGCATGAATAAACTTTTTGGAAAAGAAAATAAAATTTCCCAGTTAAAAGTTTTAAAATGAGACATCAATGCAAATACGTAAAATTAACTTGATGCATCATCAATGAGGAGTGAT
>VANL01000890.1:0-21021 GCA_006352455.1 Brachionus sp. 'Tiscar'
ACCACCTCAAAAAAAACAAAAAACCAAAAAATTTTTCTCTTTTTTAAAAAATTTATTACTTGTCCCAAAAAAATATTTGTTCATTTTACACAAAAATTAAAAAAAAAAAAAAAAAAAAAAAAAAATAGACCAAAAATTGCTTTAAATAGAAACAAAAATAAATAATTAAAATGGTAAATTTGATTTTTTTTTCAAATACATTTAATAAAAGTAACAAAAAATAACGGTTCAATAATCAAAAGAAGAAAGAGTTAAGTAATAATAATAAAAGTAGTATTAGTATTAATGATAAATTATCACATTGTGTGAATGAGAGAAATGACCAGCAAAATGCAAAAGATAAAAGCTGAAAAATAGGGAGAAAAAAAATACTTTGTTATATCATTAAGTATTTACAAACTAATATTCTAAAATTAATAATATTCGACATTTGTTAAAACTGTTTTGAATAAGACCAGTTTATTTCGAATCTCATTTAATAATTATTCCAAATATTTCACAACAATTTTAAATTATCGAAAAAATCTAATCTGACTACTTGAAAGGGTCTGTTCTCTCGAAAGCATTTCTATTATTTTCTCTTACCAGAAAGTAAAGCTCCATTAGCATTCAATATAGCTGCATGTCTCTTCATATGTTTGCTTAAGTGATCGCTTCTCATGAATCGATTGAAGCAAACCGAGCAAACGAATTTTTTTTCACCGGTATGAGTGCGAAAATGACGCGATAGTTCATCAGAGCGTGAGAACGACTTGTTACACGATTCCCATTTGCAAATGTACGGTCGTTCGCCCGTATGAACTCGAATATGAGCTTTCAAATGAGAGCTTTTAAAGTATTTCTTGTTGCAATTCTCGTAAGGACAAACATGATTACGTGGCTTCACATTTTGTACACTGTGTGTGCTAGCCGGCGAGCTGGCAGGAGTCAATAGGCCAGACACTGTGCTGGTTGTCTCGGTTGTTTTGGTCTCGCGTGGAGATTGAGGTGGGGTAAAGTCAATTAGCTGAGATGGACTTTGGCCAACTAAAAGCACAACTTGTTTCGGTTCTGCTTTAACCGGTTCATCAACAGCTTGAGGCAGTGTGTCAGTTGTATTTTGAATATCGTTTAGATATTCGCTTTTGAAGCGGAATTTTGGGTGTGGTTTTATGTATTTCCGCTCGGTGGCCGGCTGGCTAACCGGGCTGGTTGGCTCGACCGGACCTGGTTTCACGCCCAGCTCGTTGGTTGCCCTTGACAGACTGAGCAGAAGAGTGGCTGCGTTAACGTCATCCTGGCTCGATTCGGACAAGGCTTGTTGCTGTTGTTGTGCTTGTTGCAAAGCTAGTTGTTGTTTTATCAAAAACATGATCAACTGCTGCTGTTGTTGCTGGTCAAATACTTGAAATGGATTGGTAAAATTGTTCAATGTTGGGTTAAAACTCATTTTTGCTTAATTATTCTATTCTTTGTTTAAATCTAAATTTGCTAAACAAAAGAGAGAATAAGACTAAGTTTAATAAAAAAAAAAAAAGAAGGTATTTATAAAAAAAAAATAAAATAAATTTTTGAAATATTGGTTTCATGATAGAAATAGAATTTCTTTTTTTTTTTTATTTTGTTTAGTAGAACTTTAAACTCACGTTTACGAGCAAGATGCTTATTATTATTTTTGTTTGTTATTTGATTGTGATTATAATTGCATCACATTAAGTAAAAATGGGAAATGGAGAGCGAATCGATCACGCACTCCCTAATTGAGTCTGGCATAAATACATAAGCATATAGATACATTGCTGCAAAACCAATGGATAAACAAAGCCAGTACGTTAGTAAGAGGCGTGTCTTGATTTCAAATTAAACAATAAAAAGAAAGAAAGAGAGAGAGAGATCAAGTTGCAACTCTAAATTTTTGAAAATTTTGGCCAATGTTAAATTCCACTAAATCCAAATTCCAATTTTAATTAGCATTAATTATGTATATCACGCATTTAATACACTACTCTTAAATCATCTATTGAATGCATGCAAATACATGGGAGCAAACCTATTTTTTAAGTGTTCTACTCCTATGTTCACAAGTTGAGTAATGTGATGCATTTAGTGTGTGTATGTTTGTGTGTGTGTGTAGGTTGGGTTTTTATAATAAAGTCTTTTCTTTAGTAAAATGCAGCGTGTCTCTTAATATTTTATCTGAGTCTAAATTTCGCAGCTTAAATCAACATTTTATCAGCTACTTGGCTAGTGTTTTTAATATGAACGTAACAGCAAAATATGCTCTAATTTTTAAATTGAACGCTTTGCTACTCTGTAGACAAACTGAAATTAAAGGTGTTGGCTGCGTAAACTAACATGCCTTTTTTTCTCAATCACGTTTAATTGAACACACCATTTCATACCCACCGAATAATTTAAATACTATTCTATTTTTTAAAAATAAATTTCTATCCCTTTTGAATTTTATTCTAAATACATGTAGAATTCAATTATTTTGAATCGAATTTGAATTAATAAGCCATTATGAACAAAGCTTATTTAGCCAAAAAATTATTGTTCTTAAATAACTAGTTTTTCTAGTGACTGTGGATAAACAAAAATGAATATTTCATTTCAAGTTGGAAAAAGTTACTTGTACAATAATTTTAAATGAGCTCATACTTAAATTTAAAACAATTAAATAGTTACAAATATTCTTTTTTTGCTTAACGACTGCTAATAAAATTTCTTATCTTGTCCAAAATATTATGCTCAGACTTTAGTTGATCAATTTAGCTATTGGGTTTATACTAGGCGACCCCGACAAATTTATTTTAAAAAAAAATAACATAAGAAATATGAATAAATTTTTACTTTTAAATTACCAAGCCTTGCTTAATTTTAACAAACAAGATTTATTATATAAGAATTTCTCAATTTCTTAGACCAAATGAAACAATACAAAGTCCAATCTTTTTTAAATCACGTTTTTAAATAAACTAAAGAACAAAATATAATGTTCAAAAAGAAGTTCAAATTTTGTGCATAATAAGCAGATGATTGAAATATAATAGAGAAAATTTCTTATCAAAATAGCATACCGAATAGACAAAATATAGCATTTAAATTAGGTGTACTTTTATAAATTAAAATTGCACTTGAATTTAATTCTGAATTCAAAAATTATAAATTAAAAAAAAAATAATTAAAAATAAAAAAATCTCAACGCATATTACAAATAAATTTCTCATGGACAAAAAAGAATGATTATGTTTTTTTTTAAAGTGATTTTAAATCATCTCACAATTAGTGAAATATTGGTATTTTGTGAGCGAGCTTAATTTAATTAAATAAAAACCTCTCATAACTTGTTTTTATCAAAAATAAAAAAAAATTTAAATTAGCTATTACAGTCAGCTAAAAAGCGCATTGATAAAAAGCTTTTACATATTTTATACCTTGATTTTTACTTTAGAACTATTACTCAAAGATTGATATGAAAAACTATGAATAATTGGTCACACAGACACAAATGTGTTGATATAGTAAAAAACAACACTGCCTCAGACATAATTTATCACTAATTATTAGCTAAAGAATTATTTTTTTATAAATATAAATTAGAATTAAAGGTTTTGCCGCTCTCCTCGCATTTATTAATTACCAGAAAATTCCAAATTTAATCAATATTCTAAAACTCTAGACTAAAAATCCTAAACTAAATTCCTTGAATTTTAAGCTGATGCTCAAGCTTTTTATTTCTCTGCTTTATTTTCGTGTTTTATTGCGTAATCTGGTGAGTAAGCAGTTCAACTAATATTTAACATAAATCTTTTCATTTTTTTAAATAATGAATTTTAGCTTTCTTCAACTCGTTTTATAATGTTCTTACACAATTTACTTTTTTAAATCTAGAATCATGATTAACAGTTAATTTTTTTCTCTTTAAATTTTCGTCAATCTTAAAATTTATTTTTAGTTTTTAAAAAATTATTATTGCTTCGACAAGACTTGTAAATAATTAATGAATTTTGAATTCTTAATTTTCTATTATACTTATTCAATATGAAAAAAAAAAAAAACAAAAATAAATCGATTATGTGGAATATGTAATGATCTATTTTTTTCTAGAAAATAATATTTCTATTTCCTTTAAATTTAATGATTTTTTATATTTTGATTAATAGCTGATATTAACAGCACAAAATGACACAAAGCACAAAATAAATTTTATGCTTTTCCTATAATAGTTGAAATCATTTCGACCAAAATTACTTAAATTAAAGCCTGATATTATTTGGTGAACTTTGAGCAAGATATAATTAGAATTTTAAACCTTGGGAGAAAAAAATTCATTAGAGCAACTCCGCACAATATTCATTAGGCAAAATGGTGATAATGCCAAGCTCTATTTTATTTCTAAGACAGCGCCACCTTATTTAACGGGACGCTAAATCGGCCTCTGTCTAAGTCTAAATAAATTTTATTTTTATTTCAGTGGTTTTTATCTCAATTTTGAATAACTCTTGTTATTATTTTAAGAAGACTTAAAATATCCTTAAATTATAAAAAAACATTTACTTCAATTTTTTATTTATAACAACCAGAGAAATATTTATGCCTTGAACTAATTAAATTATTTGGATGTTTTTTCTAGTTTTAATTTTATTAACTTGTCGCTTTTTTACAAAAATTTAAATTCCTTATTTTTAAATCCACGTTAATTTAAGCTTCTTTTTTTTTTAATAATAAAAAACATTTTTTTAGCACTCAAAGAACCGACAATGTATTTCTTTGATTTTGGATGCTTTGATATCTTCAAAATCAAGATTTTTGCATAAATATCTTATTCTAGAATTTTGACTACTTTTCATGATTTTATTTAAAATTAAAAATCCGGCCTCCGAAGATTTTTTAAAATCTAATTTGTGATATTTAAAAATAAAATATGCAATATTTAAAAAATATTTAGTAAAAGACTTGAAATAGTGTGAAAAACTTAGACATTTTTATTAAAATTAAACTTCAATGTAATTTTTCCAAATAAATAGTTGCTAATTTTTTTATTCGATTCCTTTTCATTTAGCCAGCTAGAATTTTCTAAAAATAAACTATGAAAATTTTTAATAATCTCCTTTTACATAATGGATAAATCATTGGCAATTTGTCGGTTATTACTTAAGTCTTTCCTGTTTAAACTTGTGAGTATACAAAAAAATCTGTTAAAGAAAATTTAGCTCCTAATTTTTCTTCTATCTTTAAACACTCAATTGTTTCATGGTACAATTCTAAAATTAATTAGACTGTTGCATGATTCAATTTAAATAAACATGATCACCAAGAGGAGGAAATCCAAGTCGAATTTAAAAAAGTCAAAAGATTAGACGTGCTGAATGCAGTAGATTTAATATAAATAATTAAAATTGAAGCCAAATATACCAAAAAAAAGTCTCTTTTGTTTAAAAGCAATTAAGCTTTTGAAATATACATATGTATAATTTTTTTCAATAAAATTCAATGATTAAATTTGATTATGTTAACATTTTTAATTTTCTCCACTGAGTTAACAAAATTAAATCGAGACCAAACGATATTAACTTTAGAAAGATAAAAAATCAAAATTTTACAAATATTTTTTTTCTTTATATATAAAATTTTTTTCTGTGAATTTTTTAGCCAAATAAACTTTAATTGCGATCTTGTTCAATTATTTGAATATTTCACAGTTGGTCTAAAATTTTTTTAAAAATTAAAACTCATAGTAATAATAGTGATAAGCTACATATAACGGCGTGATAACGGTGGAGCGGGGCTAGCCGCTATGGTAGCTGTTTTTACAAAACAAAAAAAAAATTATAATTTGTCCAAGTTATGTTTTTGTCCGAATCCAGCGCGCTAATAGTTCTTTAAGTGGTATTTTTCTTGTTAAATCATAAAATTAAGGGATTCTTCGTTCAAAATTTAAAGTCCAATTTGACTTTTGCTCTAGAATTGACTATTAAAGTAGATTTACTCTTTTCAGATATTTTCAATTTTAATTTTTTGAACTATATTTGTAAAAATTAGCTAAAACTTTTTTTTAATTATGAATAAAAAATTCTATTTATTTTAACGATCAGACAAATAATTTGCACAATCAAGAAAAAAATCTACCAAGTTAACAAAGAAAATTTAGAATTTACGTGTATTATTTTAATATTTAAGAATTTTTTTTTTTCAAATAAAATAAAAAATTGTACGGTTTAGGCTTGTTATAACCAAGTTAAATTATGGCAAGCAAAGGCTCGTACAGAAATAATAAAAAAAGTATTGTATCCTACCGATATAATAGGCATTCAAAAAATAGCAATTTAACGAATAAGTACAGTATCGTTAGATATTTACTTGAATGCACATTTAAAGTCTTTTTCGGGCAATCTCTAGTCCGCATTCATAACAAAAATTAGTCTATTTAAATATATATGAAATTTAAGATGAGTGACATACAAAATTATCTAAATGATCTATTAACGATTAACTGTGAAATTCAGAAAAACCTTCAGCATTTGCTAATAGTGTCAAGTGAAGATGCTTTAGAGAAAAAAAGCAATGACATTAAACGAGGCATCAGGGAATTTAAAGAAAAGCTGAATGAAATGAAAGACTTTACAGAATCTTTTAATCTAAATGAGTCAACTGGTTTTCTGTCCAAAATTACTAGATCGAATCCCCAGTCAGATGCGGAATCTAATTCGTCAAAAGAAGTATTCATTAATCAACTTCAAATTGAAAAAGAACATTTATCAAATATTGAAAATCGATTTAGAAATGCATATTTATCAGCTAAGATAAAAATAGAGCAGAATGAGAGAGAATTACTTTTAAGCGGAAATCCTAGTCATGATGAAAATGAAGTCAAGAAGCGCAATTTGACAAATCAAATGATTGTCAAAAAAAGCAACCAGCTTTCTAGTAAATTTAACGAAGTGAATAGACAGTTGAAATGGATTGAAAATCAAACAAGTGACATTTTACCTGATCTAAAAGAATCGTCTAATTCGATAAAAAATGTTCAGCAGGATTTTGGCCTGATGAAAAGCTCAATATCAGAGGGGAAACGACTACTAGTTCGACTTGGTAGACGCGAATTTACAGATAAATTATTAATCATTTTAAGTTTGTGCTTTTTCTTTTCTGTTGTTTTTTATATTGTATGGAAGCGAATTTTTTAAATTTGTCAAAATTTATTTAAATAAAATGCCTAATAAATTTTTGTAATGATATAATTTAAGATTTTGTTTTCCAATTAATAAAATTTTAAAGTTAAATATTTTAAATTATTTTTATTTTCATTAAATTGGACAGGTTTTTGTTTTTATTAAACAAAATATTTTCAGATATAAATTTATTAGATTTAACCATGAAAAATTAAAGATAATATAATATATTTGTTAAAAAAATACATCATCATGCTAAACTCTGAAATGTTGGACTTTTCTCATGTAAAAAAAAAAACAATAAATTTAATTGGAATTGGATTTGATAAAGATTCGCCCAAATCAAAACTTCAAAATTATTTGAATTTGAATTTTTGGACAACAAGTTCTTATTTTGCGGATGTGATTTATACCAAGGAAAGAAAATTTTTTAATGAGATAAAATAAAATGTTCTCTTGGCTACCTCTCAAAGATTAGTTCAAAAGTTATTACAGTTAAAATTATGACTTAAAGGCTACCAATGAGTTCAAAATTTGCTCACACCACAAAAGTGTCATTTTTTAACCATTAAATTGATTAATCAAAATTAACGTATATTTCGCAAAATTTTTTTGATATATTTTTGATAAAAAATATTGAAAAAAAAAAAAAAATTTTTTTTCTTAAAAATGCCGAATTATTTAAATTTTTAGGACATTTTTTTATAAAAATTTACGTAAAATTGTAGAAATTAACCAAATTTTTAGGAAAAATCTAGTAAATTTGCCTTTTCTTACTTCTGCAAATTTACGCAAAGTTACAAAATGAATATATTTTTTGGTAGCAGCAAATTAAATCTCATAAAAAAAATAAAAAGATAAAAAGAAAAAGTATTGATATATTTTTTTTATAATTTCACATTTTAATAAATTTAATTATTTTTACGTCTTTTTCTTCTAGTTGGATTTGATTGAACTTTTTCTGCGTCACTATTTGAACATTTAATGACTTTGGTGGACGTCCTCTTCCGCGTTTTTGAGCTAGTGGTTGAATTTAAATGCTTGAAGCTACTTGATATGTATTACTAAGAGGGGCCAATATTGAATTTTCAACAACTTCTTGAATATTATTTGATATTGATGGCATAACTGGTGGCTTGATTTGGCTGTTGAATGTCATTATATTCTAAAATTTGATTCATCCAACGATTTGAATTTCTTTCAAGCTCATTCATAGCTTTTTTTCCTACCACGCTTGGAATTTCCTTCGATATTTTATTGTCAGTTATATTTTACTGATTAAGTGTCAATTAACTTACACGATTTTTGTTTAATTTCAAACATTTTCTTGTAACTAAATGTTATCTTTTTACTGACAACGTTTATCTACTGAAGAATACATTTATCTTCTAGCTGCTGATTAAGCCTTTACAATATTACAAAATATTTTGAAAATATCCTAATCCTAATCCTAATATTCTTTTTGCAAAATCAGAAATCGGACAAAATTCTGAGCAAATTTTCTGTTTTTAATTTTTGACTTGTTGAATTAATTAAAAGAAAAAAACAAACGTTTTATTTTTGGCCAAATAAGTCTAGTTTATCAAGTTTCAATAAATGATTTTTTCAATTTCAAGGCCTCATGAGTGTCCATGCCTCATTAGACTGATTAACACTTCATTTATCTAATTCATTATTAATAAAAATAAATTGTTAAACTAAAAATGATTAAACAATAAAATAAAAATTGAATAGAGTGTTTAATGGGTTTGCATTTTAAATTCAGAAGGCCAAAGAATGCTTTAATGTTTGCTTAATGTTTGATGTTAACCATAGTTGATAAATTTTGAAACTTAAAAAAAAATATTAGTAAAAAAATTTTTTTTCTGGAGCAGATCACTTTAGAAAATGTAATTTTTGAATTTGAAAAATTTTCTTAGTTTATGAAAAAATGGTAAGTTGAAGCAATTTTCAAAAAAGTTTAATCTAATTTCTCATTACTTAAAAAAACCTTAATCTATGCATCCAATTTGTTTTTTGTCCTTTGACATTTGTTGGGATATAACCCTGTATGATTTTGATTTTAAACCTTGAGGGCCAAAATAATTAAACGTGCACTATGCTAATGAATTGTTTTTGATATTCCTAAACAACTTTTCAAAAAAAAAAAATATTTAAAACTAAATCTTCGCTTAAATATTAAAGCTTAAAATAAAAAAAAAATGTTAAGTTTGTTTTAATATGTTTATTCATTTGAAACACCGAGTGTACGATAAAATATTATTAATATCGCCCCCTAATATCTAAAAAGTATACAAATATGATAAAATTTATTAATAATAATTTTAAATAAACAGCATAGAAAGAAAGCAACAGAATAGCTAAACTAAAATAATAAAATTCATTGAATAGTAGAAAATTAAAGGTAATAAAATGTCTCACTACAACTCGAGCAGTGCTAGTGGGAGTTGGCAGAGTCAGCGAAATACACAAGCCAGTCAAAGTCAAGAAGCAGGCTCTAATCTATCGGGCTTGTTTAACAGCTCGGCAGCAGCGAATTTGCTTGCTCAATTTTCATCACTGGGAAATGTAAACATCAACAACTTGGCCGCTAATCTACCTGCCATTGTGGCGGCCACAAACACAAATTCATCCACTCAAAACTCTACACAAAACAATCAGACTGCATCGAACAATTCCGGCTATCAATGGCACTCACAAAATCGCTTAGCAACACAAACAAATTCAAATGCATCCAATCAGTCGTATTTGCTGGGACCTGGCGGCACAATGAGCAACAACTTTGCCTCTCAATCTAAAAATCAATCTAATCAAAAACCTTCACAAAATTATGACTCAAGAAACGAGTCTAAAAACAAATCTAGCACTTATTCAAAAGTATCTAATTATTCTAGTTCATCACGTGATCGACAACCACAAGCAAATCGCTATCAAAATCAGTCGACGTCTAAATTTGACTCATCGACAAACAACAACAACAACAATCATCAGACAAATCAAATGCAAAGTTTTCTTCCCAATTTGACACAAAATCCATTGTTAGCTCAAGCCTTGCTGACCCAATTGGCTCAAACAGCCCAGCAAAATCAGACAAATTTAGTGTCGGCACTAGCTGCCGCTGCTACAAGCAACAATTTAAATCAACCATTGGGCAAACGCTCCAGATCAAGGAGTAAATCAAAGGTTCATTCTAGATCAAGGTCAAGATCAAGAGAGTCATCGCAGCGCGCACGCTCAGGTCGCATGAACCGCAATAATGAATCAAATCGCGACATCAGACGTGTCCAGCACTCATCTAGATCTAAAAGTCCATCTAACATAACAAAACGTTTATCATATCCGGGCTCAAAGGGTCGCGATACCAGAGATATTAAGGAGAACTCACGTGATCCAGTCAAAGAGTCTAAAACAGACATTAAGGAATCAATTTCTAAAGAAATTAAAGATAACAAAATTCGCTATAATATTAAGCTACCCAAATTACCTATTGATACTTTGTATAACAATGTTTCGTCTTTGAAACAACGCTATCCTTTATTATACATACCTAGTGATTATATTGATAGTAAAAGTAGTTGGCTTAATTCATTTAGTCTTTCTAAACCATTAAAATTAAATAATAAATGTCAATTTCATGTAATGAACAAGAATGCACTTCCACTAACTAGAAACACAAGCGTTTATGACGCCAGCGATGCCGACTACAAATGGCAAGTTAAAGTAATGCTGTTGTCGATGCCTAGTCCGGATGAATTTTTTAAAAGATGTTGTTCACTGGCTGAGGATAATTTAAAAGAGCATAGATATGAAAGTCCGAGTAAAGTTATTCAATTTTTGCTCGGCAACAAGGGTAAACACGAGCTAATGGCTCTTGGTGGACCATGGTCTCCTAGTTTGGACGGTCTTGATCCGGCCAAAAATACTCAAACACTCATTAATACTGCTATTAGAACGGTCAAAGCTTTGACTGGTATTGATCTTAGTCCGTGTAATCAATGGTACGTTGTGTCTAATTTATTTTCCACTTATAATACATTCGTAGCTTATTTTTTTCTTTTTTTTTTGTTTTGTTTCTTTCTATGTTGCTGCAAAAGTTTCCCATCATATCAAAAGAAAAAACATGTCTTATTTTACTTAAACCATAAAATATAAGGATTCATTTACAACAACATATTTCATATCTACTATATAGACCCATCAACAAACTGTTGGGACAAGCATTCATCAGACAATCAACGGGTTCCAAGTCATAAGATAAAGGACTGCATGGACAGCACCTTAATGGCTTTTTGAATTTTTGTTTTTCTTTTATTTAATTTGTGCCATGCAGTTTGGCATTGTAATGCTGTAGAAGTTTTTTATTTTTTTTTTTTTTTAACCTTGTTCGCTCCTTGTGGAGCATAGGGGGGGGAGCTCATTACCTTTCTAAGTACCTTTTGAGCGAAGGCTCCGATCTGACACAGAGGTGACTGCATCGAGTTGATCATCTAAGCCGTAATTATCGAAATCCCCAGTCGAAACTGCATTTTTTAATGAAAGGGGTTTAAAAAAAAATGCTGTAGAAGTACCCTCTTTTTATTCAATGCAATTATGCCATAAAATTTCTTCAATGTTTAGTTTTGTTTTTATTGTTGTTTTTTTTTTTTCAAATTTAAATATCAATCTGAGTTCAAGTCATACTCAATTAAGTATACTTCTTATGAGAAACATAGATTGGCACACATTAAAATGCTTTAAAATGTCTTGGAGGAAATTTTTGCAACAAATGCTTTTTTGAAATCTTTTTAGAAAGACAGCAGACAAATTTTTCAAAATTTAAACTTTTAAAAAAAACTTTAAAAAAAATATGATTATTTTTTGTCTCTTTGATGCATAAACAAATTTTTTATTTGCATTAAATTCAAAAGGTTTCGATTCTTGGACATACAGTACAATAGAAGCGAGGAGTTCAAATCTAAAACAGACGGCTCAGGCGAAGAAGAATCGTTGATACTTGATGACGAAAAGTATATCGAAAACACAGTCATTTTTGTTCCTAATGTGTGGAGTTTAATGCCTACCAATGTAGAGTATCAGAAGCAAGTGGATGCTTACCAAAATTTGATTGAAAACGAGCCCGAGTGGGTCAACGAGCCAGTCAAAGATGAAGCGGTCGCGTCGTGCAACGGCGATGACATACACAAACTGAACAAGGCACTTTTTTTTCTAAATTTTTTCTTCTCTGTACTGATCAATTTTTCTAAACGTTTTCACTTGTGAAGGCCGAAAACGATGGACAAGCCGAAGCAGCCGGCACTGACTCGGAGGCCAATTTGACTTCAAATTCGATTGATGCTGACCAAGTGAACGAGCCTACTCATTATTCTAAATTAGATTTGAAAAAAATGAAAGTTGACGAGTTGAGATGTGAACTGACAGCCCGAAATTTGGACGTCAAAGGTCTTAAACAACAGCTCATCAATAGACTAAAAGATGCTTTGGAGGCCGAGAAAGTAAGAAATATGTCAGAAATTGTCGAGAAGTGTGCATCTAGAAATTAAAAAAAAAAAAAAAAATCTTGAAATTTTACTCTAAAAATTTATAAATATTTTGATTTTGAAAAAAGTGACATCAGATAAATAAACAAATTGAATGGCTTTTCTAAAAATTAAATAAGAAAAACAAAATAATTTGAAGAAAAAAAAAACTCTCAAAAATTTAACTTAACCATACACACACACACACACACACACACATAGACACAAATATTGACAAAAATCCTTGATTGAAATTTTGATGTCTTATTAAAATTAATTTGTTTTATTATCGAAGGCTCAAGACGGAATAGACGTGTCCATAGATCCTAAGGAAGCATCTTTTTTGGACGATGCAGTTGATTTGTCTCAGCAAAGTTTAGTTATGGACGAGGACGCGTCAAAAATAGAGACCAAAGATGACAAAAAGCCATCACAGCCATACACATGGTCCAAATTGTCCAGAGCAGAAAGAGAAAAAGCCTACCGCCTGCCGGTTACACCACACATAATTGTTCATCCATCGCCCACATTTAAACAAAACAAATTTGAATGTCAACTAGTCTCATTGTCGCACATACTTGACTATCGTAAAGAAGACAATAAAGAATGCTCATTTGAAGTGTTTTTGTTTGCTGAATTTTTTCATGAAATGTTGCTTAGGGACAACGCTTTTCAAGTGTACAAGCATTTTTTGGGACTGCGCGAAGACTCGGATAAAGCGAGTGGAAAGCGCAAAATGTCCGATGAGGAAAATTCAACTGAGGCCAAAAAATCCAAACCAGATGATGAAAACAAAAAAACCGATGAACAAATTAGTCATCAAAAACAACAAGATAAATCATTTCGACCAAAAACTCTTTATCCAGAATTGCTATACTCATTTACTTACATAGACTCAAATAGAAGCAATTATCTAAACGAAAAAGATCTTGAGGACTTGTTTTACTTGATAGGCTTAAATTTGTCTCGGTCTAAAAGCAGGGCTCTATTGAAAAAATTAAACTTTAAAGATGGCCTGTTTAATTACAGGACACTAACTGACCGATCCTTGGTCTCATCTGGCATTTATTCTTTTTACAAAATACCAACTGATGATGAAATTGCAAATAATATAATTTCTTTTGATTCCTATTTGACTCGGTCCGGCTCAAAGTGTCACAACACTAATGAAACTAATAATAAAACAACAACACAAACAGCCATTGTTGAAATAAATGGATCTACCATCGATGTGCTGACAACTGTTAGAAAATTGGAAAAATGCGAAGAGAGCTTGAACGAAATAGACTTGAAGTATAAAGAAGCGTTGGACGAGCTGGACAGAGTCAAAGTATTGAACAGAACATTGGAAAGACATAAGCAAAAGTTGGTCGACGAGGCCAGTGAGCTGAAAAAAAAGCTAAGAGACGAGCAAAGATTTAGCAAGGACTCGGATGATAAATACTTGAGACTTAAAGACTGTTTGTATAGAACTAAAACTCAATTGAACAAAGTACTTGATGATATTAGTGATTCGACTAGGAGAGGTCAAAAAAGCTTGGATTCCAAGTCGATCAAGACAGACACGGACAAAAAGGAGCCGGATGGCAAAGACACAAAAAAGACTGATCAAGAACTAAAGAATGTAAATGAAAATAGTCAAGAAAATGGCTATCAAGATGGTGTTTGTGATGAAGACAAAATTGAGCAAAGACCAATTATGGACGAGGATACTAGAGATGATGAGACTAAGCTAAATTCGAATGAGAATGAGCCAAGTCAGCCAGCTGATGATTTGACGCTTGAGATTAATTCTAATGAAAAAACAAACGAACTTGATCCATAAATTAAAATATGATTATAAAAAAAAAAATCAATTTAAGAAATTTTTTATACTCTGTTTGTTTTTTTTTTCCTTTTATTTTTCCTTTTTCGAGTCGTTTAATTTAACAAAAATATCTTAATATATTTTTTTTTTTTTGTCTGGCTTTATTTCTTATGTTTAGTTAAAATCTACTTTAAATTGTTGTTTATTAAAACGTTAACATTTGACTTTTTAAAAATAAATATAAAATAGCTAATTAAATAAAATTTCGGCATGAAGCAAAAAATTTTTAAATTAATAATATTGAGCATTAATTTATTTTAAAAAAAAATCTTTTTTAAAAATTATAATATTTGTTTTAAAATGTATTTTTTCGGGCATGTAATTATAACCTATGTTATTTTAATGGATAACGAAAGCAAAAATACTGAAGTTAGGAATAATTTTTATTTATTGATATTTTGAATAATAAAAAAAGAGCAAAATTGATGAAAAAATAAGACAAAAAATGGTTTTCAATACAAAAATAATTAAAACTTGTATTTTTTTATTTTTAAATGACTTGAGATATTCTTTCAAGTGGAATGATCATACAAATTCTAAAAAGATAAAATTTATTTTTTCTTAACAAATAATTAGTTAATTAAGATTTACTTACTTAAACGAGAGCTGACAGCAATAACGTGATCACATTTGATAGATTTTGCCTTTTCCTCTGGTTTTCTTTATGGGAATATATTATTTAACGATATATTATTTGGTATTTCTTTTTTCGTTTCCAAATTGTTTATTTGGTAAAGAGTAAATCTAATATTCAAAAACCAAAAGATAAGTGAGAATCAAAATTTCGGTTATTGCTTTGAAAACTGAACCATCAAATATTTAAAAAATGTATTCTGTAAATCTCTATCTTAATTTATCTTTTTTTAATTTTAATATTTCCCTATTTTACTTTTTTTTTTAATTTTTTTTTTTTCAATTATAATTAAAAAATAAAAAATTAAAATAAAAAAAAGTGTTTTACTTATTTTTTTACTTTTATCTTAAAACATTTTTTTTTCTTTTTTTGATCAAAATTTTTCGATTCATTTGAAAAAAAATTATTGCCAAACGGAAGAGAACGCCTTACATGATAATTATTTTAATGGCAATGGTGTAATCCACCATTTTGCAACTGGCAGCTTTTTAATACCCTAATCCCGGCTTTTCCATGTCCAACTGTCCAATCGAGTCTTATAATGGAAACATCAAAACAATTTTTACAGAAAGAAATAAGTACAATCTATTGACCGTTTTTGAAATTTTTGAGAAGGTTGTTAAGTTAGAATCTTGATCTATTTAATTGACCTACAGTCGCACAGATGCTGTCCAGTTCTTAAGCACTGCTGCATGAACCTTATCTGGCCTTTAGCCTTTCTTGTGTTCAATTTTTTAAGTTTTTCTAAGATTTTACAAACAATAATTAAACTTTCTGGATCAAATTCACATTTAACTGATGTCTTGTATTTAAACAGATTAATTCTTGAAGAATATTTTGCGCAAGTTATATCGAATATAAACAAAAAATAAAAAAAATTTTAATATGCTAAAATATTGTTTTAAATTTTATGAAAATCTTCTCTGATTAAAAAATTGCTTTCAACTTCATTAGTTACATCAAATTATTATTTTTTTTTAAAAATTAACAATATTTTATTTTCGATTAATTTTATTAAAACTAAAAATGAAAAAAAAATAAAACCTTGAAAATAAATATTTTTTAGCTTTACAAAATATCAGTTTATAATTAAGACTGACAAAACTAAAATGAGTTAAAAAAGCTGCAGTTTTATCCAATATATAAAAATAGTCTAATTTTAATTTTATTCTTTCATAAAACTATTTTTAATTTAAAATAACAAAAGTGCACGCGGCGCGTTTAGGACATAAGGTTGGTGATGCAACTTTTTTCGGTAGCCCGATTTCTTTGTCTGAATGGCACAGAAATAAAAGCCGGGCATCCGACATCATCAAATAATTTTTATTAATTTTATTTATTTATAAAAAAAAAATGCTATTTCCAACTTATTTTTGGTTCTTTATCACAATCAAATAGGTAAATGATTTATTTTTTATTTTCACCATTAGCTTAGCCTTTGTGTTACTAGTAATAGGCCATCGATGCTCTTTTCTAGTGTCAAAAAAGGCTTAAATTGTATTCTAGAACATTAGAAAAAAAATAAATTAAATTTATTTTATTCAAATAAATTAAATTAAAAATTCCAATGTTCACATTAATCCTCTATTTTGACTTAAAAATTAAATAGTTTTTCTCAGAATGCCACCAAAATTTGATCCAACTGCAATTCATGAAGTCACTTTGAGAGTTACTGGCGGAGAGGGTGCTGCCACTGCGGCTCTAGCTCCGAAAATTGGCCCTCTCGGCTTGGCTCCAAAGAAGATATCAGAAGACATTGCCAAAAATACCGGTGATTGGAAAGGCTTGCGTATCACTGTTAAATTAACTATTCAGAATAGGCAGGCTAAAATTTCTGTGGTACCATCGGCGTCATCTCTAGTAATCAAAGCTTTGAAGGAGGCTCCACGTGACAGGAAAAAAGTCAAAAACAGTAATTTTTAGAAAAAAATTTTTTTTCTTCATATCTTATTTAAAAATTAAGTAAAACACGATGGAAATGTTTCTTTTGACGAGATTATTTCAATTGCCCGTCAAATGAGACCAAGATCGATGGCTAAAACCTTAGCTGGAACTGTTCTCGAAATTCTTGGAACAGCACAGTCTGTCGGCTGTAAAGTGGACGGACAACATCCGCATACTATTATTGATAGAGTTCATTCTGGTGAATACTCTGTTCCTGAAAAATAAAATAATTTTTTTTTTAAATAAATTTTAATTTAAATTAATTTTTGTTTATGTTTCAAAATAAAATATTGAAATTATTCTAATTTCTCAATAAGACTAAAAATTCAATAATTCATTAATTTTAATATCATGATTAAAAAACAAGACGTTTTTGATTTTTAATGTTTCAGTCTAAAATATTTTCAAAAATGCAATCCAAATAAATTAGTAATTAGGTGTAAAGAACTTTTATAATTTGAAAAAAAATATTTAATTTCTCAAATTGAATAAATAGTAAAATTTAAGTTGTTTTGTTTGCAGATTTTTAGATTTAAATTTTTTAAATCAATTTTCTATTATAAATAAAATAAGATTTTGGTTTTTTTTTTTTCTAATTGAAAAAATAAATTTATAAAATAAAAAAAAACATAGCAACTAATTGAAACCAAAAATTTATCAATTTAATATAAAAATTGGGACATAATTAAGAATTTTATCTTAATAGAATTAAAGCTTGTACAGATAAACATAATTTTTGTTAGTGATAGTGATAAAAAAAATAATAATAACAAATAGCTTAATGATTTATTATAATTATACAAGGCGCATTTATAGTCTAGAGTCCAATTTTTCTAAATTAATGCAATATGCGGACAAAAAAAATGTCGCCAATTAAAATTAGATTTTGTCCAATATATTTTTCGTTTATAATAGAGCTTTAAAAATTTGGAGTGTATATAAATAATGCATAATAAACGCGTAGATATTCATTACATTATACTTTGTACATATATCATTATTAGCATAATTTATTTGAATTTGAACAAAATTCGTCATCATTGCAAGTAACTAAATAGAAACTAGAAAATATTTCTCTTTCTCTCAAACTCTCTTTTTATATATTTTTTAATTCGATATTATAATTTATGTTTTTTCGTACAACAGCCATTTTTATTTTATATTTAGAGAGAACGAGAGAGAGAGAGAGAGAGAAAAGAAAAAAATATCAAAATTTTAGGCAAACACGGAGTTTTATTTTAAAAAATTTTCAAACACAACGCGAGCTGATTTAGCTAAGTTAAGATGATCGATTGTGTGAAGTAAGTGCCGCGTACAAATACAATGAATGGACGCGGATCGATCATTCCAGCTGCTCAAAAAATCAAACTTGATCCTGAAATGAAAGCATTGTATCGTTTGGCTTAGGTTTAGACCCGTCCAGCTTTCACTCTACCTTGCCGGTCATATGCCTGAATATTTGATTTTAATTCATACTAAAAATTGAACTATTCAGACCGATCTTTTTGCTTGTCTCAAACATTACTCACGGGCCATATTGTTAGTTTAGGGTCTACATACATGCACTCATGTGATTGCACCGGGTCGCATGATCAAATTAGAAATTAATTCAAATGGCCATATACACATTATTTTCTTCTTCTTCTTATTATTATTATATTAATACAAACAAAAAAATTAAATTATTTAAAAAATTCAAAAACTCGGCTAAGTTTTAAAATTTTGATTTTTCAATTCCATTTGAAAATTCGAACTCTTTTTATTAAAAGCACATAATTTAAAGTTAAGTTATTTAATGCATTTATTAAATTATTTTGTTTTGGTTTTTGTTATTGTATTTAAAAAAAAAACAACAACAACTAGATAATAAATAATCAAGGGTTAAAATAAAAATGTTACTTTTATATTAAATTAATGAATATTAAATTTAAAAAATTAAAAAAAGAATCAAAAATTATACCAAGTTTGAAATCGGAAAAAGAGAGAGAGAAGGAGAAAGAAAGAGAGGGAGGGAGGGAGTATGCTATATCTTGCCATATAGACTAGCTTTAAACGCTTGGAAAACTGTAGGCCACAAAAGGCTAGGCAAATTTTTTTATTTTTCTTTTAACAAAGAGAGAGAGTGGCAGAATTAGAGAATATTTTAAGAGAGAGAGAGAGAGAGAGAGAGCGGTGGGGTAAAAAGAGAGGACACTCAGTCCGACTAGGTCTATATTTTATTTCTAAAGCATTCACACATTAAACCATATATATCTGCAATCAAAATTTCAAGCTAAAATTGAAAAATTTGAAATTTTTTTTTTCTCCTCTTTTCTTATTTTATATTTTCTAATTTGTCTAATTGTTAATTAGTTTTTAAAAAAAAAAAAAAAACCAACAAAAAAATTTATAATGCTTTAAAAATTTAAATCCAAAAAAAAAATCGAGCAAAAAAGAAAAAAAAATTTATATTTAATTTAATTTTTTTGTTGTTTTAAATAGTTTATTAAATAATTTGAGAGTTTTAAAGAAAAATAAAACAAAACAACCATTTGTTGATTTAGATGTTGAATTAATGACCTTTTGTGTGTGTTTAAATAAGAAGAAGGTTAATTTGAAGTGACACAATAACAAAAGCAAAAATATAAAAATTTAAAAAAAAAAAAAAAAAAAAGAAGAGAAATTTTTTTTTATTTTCGGGCGATGACTTCAATTGAAAGTACAATGGCAAGTCAAATTAATTTAAATTCATCAAACAACGACGAAGAGTCGATATTTTTGAGCTCGTCCGACGACGACAAGGACCACGAGTCCGTGGACAGGGACGAGTATTTGGCGCAAGAGCATCTCGACGAAAACGCGGGCTACGACGATGACGCATCGGACAACGACGATTTCGCCTACGGCAACAGCTACGACGACGATGACGCAGGCAGAGAGCGCAGGCCGATCAAAGTCTACGACGAGTACGACCCGGAGAACATCGACAACAACGAGGAGTACAGTGACGACGACGACATACCGCTCAACATGTACAGCAGAAAGAAAAAGCAGCTGGAGGCGAGCGAAAAGCCCAAGGAGGACAGTGACGTCGAAGAGCTGGACCAATCGAGCTCGGACGAGGAGAGGCGGCCGAAGAAACGCGGTCGACCCAAGCGCGCCCAAGAGCTCGCCGCGTGCAAAAAGCCCCGAGGCGGCCGCAAATCAGCCGCCAAGCCGCTCTCGGCTAGAAAAAAGCCCGCTCGCACAGCCGCCAACTCGGACTCGGACTCGTCTTCGTCCGTCGAATCCGACTCAAAGTCAAAACAAGCTAGAAAAAATCCCACTAAAGAAAATGTAAATACCGACTCGTCAATTAAAAATTTAGTGAAAAAACCATCCAGCAACAACAACAGTGCTTCATTGGCCACCACATTACACAACTCAAAGCAAAAGACAAGCAAGTTAAGTCAAGCGCAAAATATTATATCCGGTCGAGTTATTAATTTTGAGAGTGGATTCAAAATACCCAAGAGACCAAGGTAAGTTGAACTTTTGAAAAAGGAAAAAAAAATTTTAATCTACTTTTTTTTTTTTTTTTTTAATTTAAAGTAATGAGACGAGTAGTAATGAAAAAGAACCGCCGGAAAAAAAGACCAAGACCGAGCCGTTCGAAAAAACAAAAACCAAAGACTCAAAAGAAACAGTAAAACAAAAGACATCTTCCAAGCCATCAGCTCAAGTGTCTAAAAATTCTATTGATAAAAAAACTGACAAAAAAATCCAACCGGTTAAAAGTAAAATTTTTCTATTTATTTTTAATTTATTTAGGGATTTAAAAAAAAAAAAAAAAAAAAAAAAAAAATTTTTGTATTTTTTTTTTAAATTAAAAAAAAAAAAGGGGGGTTTTTTTTTTTTTTTTTTTTTTTTTTGGGTGTTTGGAAAGGG
>VANL01000891.1:0-21009 GCA_006352455.1 Brachionus sp. 'Tiscar'
TTTTTTTCCTGAAATCCTAAAAAAAGTTAAAAATTTACGTAAAATTACGTAAATTTACACAATTTTACATTAAAAAAAAAAATTTACTAAATTTTACGTAAATTTACGTAATTTTTCGTAAAATTACCATTTTTTAAATTTGTCAATTTACGTAATTTTTCGTAAATTTGCGTAAATTTTGGTAAAAACAAGTGAACAGAACGGGACTGTAAATTCAAATTGCTTTTCAAATATAAGTTAAGTTCGAATTTTATTTTAACTTTTGTTTTTTTCTCAAAAATTTCTTAACATGAAATTTCAACAGAAATTTTCATCTTCCATTTGAAAAGCCATTCTTCTACTACTTTCTAATTCCATTTGTTTAACTCCTACTTTAATAGGATATTGATCACTTGGATGACCAGGTTTTGTGAAATTTAGTACAATAGAACAGAACAAAAATTAAAATGTATTAATAACTTTTTTTCTGGACGTTAAAACTTGGTTCTGTTAATGCAACATAGTGCAACATTCAAAGTTGCATAATTGACAAAATTCTTTTAAAACTCTGCAAGATTAGCAGAATTAAATTTTAATGTATTTGAGCGTGGTGCATTTTGCAGAGAGTTTGCATATTATTAACAGACTTTGGTAGTTGATGCAGCTATGAATGTTGCACTTTGTTGCATTAACAGAGCCAATTTTTAACGCCTATTAATACTTTTTACTTTTTGTTCTGTTCTATTGTACTAAATTTCACAAAAGCGATGACCATTTAAATTTTAATTAAGATCTTAAAAGCAGAAACAATCTTATAGATAAGATAATGAGAGGCAGATTAATCCTTATTAGCTCATAAATAAACTCATACTAATTGGACCAGAGTTAGAAAATGGATTAATCAAATCAATCAAGAATCGAATAAGTTAACTAAGGAATAAATAAAGTCCAAACATCAATATAAAATATTAATAATCTAATTTAAGATTACAAGGAATATATTTATTTTTATTAAATTTTTTGTTGTATTGAGATTTTGAAAATATTTAATTTTAGCTTATCAATGAAGCAACCAAACTAAAAAAAAAATTTATAATCTTAAGTTTGAAATGGAAATCTTACTAATATAGATAAACAAAAAAGAAAAACAAAATTTCGCCCATTTTGATCATCGAGTTTCTTATGTGCGTTTTAAGTTCCCTTGAAAAAAATATATAAATTTTTTTAAATTAAAATTTGAATCGTTCCCGGGATTTACTCCCAAACTATTTTTTTTAATAATAATAATAAATAAAATTTGAAAATTAAACTAGATTACCCTCTGTTGTGTATTTCAGCTGGATCAAAAAATGCCAGATAGCTTTTTGGCTTTCTAAGAATGCTTAATTGATTCGATTTAATAATTAAGAAACTGAAAAATTTTATCCATTTTTTACCTTGATATGTACCAGATGTCAAAAGGCAAATTGATCAAAAGTAAAAACCAGTAGCCGAATAGGAGAAAAAGGAAACTTGGCAAACATCGCAATATTAATTGTGGTAAAACATACTGAATAAAAAATAAAGATTTTAAATTTTTTTTTTTGATAATTAATTACCTTATTTAACTTTTGGCAACAATTTTGAGCGTTTATGTAATCACATTCCAAATCAGACAAAGTTATAATCTTCAATTGAATTATTAAAATTGTTTATAGTCAATAATTAAATAATCGCTTTTTACAAAGTAAACTGAAAGAAATAATTGAATCAAAATGAGAACTAGAGCCAAAGCAAACAATGTTACATCCGACATGTTTTTTGGTGAATATGTAAAAAAAAATTTTCTAAAAAATTGAATTTAATTTTTAAATTTAGTAAAAATATTTTTAAAAAAATGCACCAAAAAAATTTATTAAATAAATTTTTTTTAACATAAAATTATTTCAGTATTATTGAAAATCAAACAAATAAAGTATCATCTTGTACATCAATCTTTATCCTATTGTCAAGGCATAATTTAAATAATTTAATTTATTTAGACAACCTGAATTTGATTAACTCAAGTTTTAGGCTCTTTTTTGATACCATATATTTCATACAAAAATATAAATAAAACTTGACATTTAAAAAATATTAAATTAATTTAAATAGCAAGCCAAATATTAATTTAAATTTTTTTTTATTAAACTAGCTGTAATTTGACTAACAAGATAAAAGAATCTGAATCAGAGAAAAAGATTTACGACTAAGAAATAAAAAACTGTTTTATTTGTTTCTAACTTTTAGTATTGTTCAATTCCAGAAGAATTGTTTTCAAATTCAGCTTAAAAATTTATTCAGTAAATCAAAAATGGTACAGCATTCAATCGCTAATTGTAAAAATAGTCCCAAAAATAGCTGCTCAATTTTAAAATTTAGAAAAAATTTGTAAAATAATTTTTAAATTTCAATTTTTACCTTAAACTTTAGAAAAAAAAATTTTGGCTATTTAACGGATCTGTATTTAAATTTCTGATAAGTATCTGATGAAAATGCCTAAGGCTCTTTTTTTTTTAATTATTTTAATTAACCGAAGTAGTATGTCACTTGATCAATAATAGATAAAAATAATCATATTTTGTAAATTAATTTAAATAAAAGTCAATTAAAAATAAAATTTTTTTATCAGTAAAAAATTGATAATTCGTCAGTTATCAAAAAGTATAAAATTTAAAAAAATCAACTTAAATTTAATAAATTTTTTGTCAATTATTTTTTATTATTATCAATGAGTTTTTGAAAATAAAAAATACTAGAGATAAAGGAAAAAAAGTAGGATGAAGTAAAATAGCAATAAAAAACCAATTTAACTTTAAAACCTGAAATTAAATTAAAATTAAGCAAAAACTAATGGTTGAATAAACATTTCCAAACCATATTTCAGAATAAAAGTGATAGTGGATCATTAAAATCAACTTAACAACAAGTACTATCACTTTCACTATACTAGCAGTACTATCGATGCTAAAATATTTACCACTCCTTTAACACTCAAAAACCGGAGGGGTTTTTTCGTCCATTTGTGCTAGCTTTTCTTTTTACTTTTTATTCCATCAAAATAAGCATATTTAGCAACAAATATAAAATTACTTTAACATTTTTTGATTTCAGAATTTTGATTGAAAAAAAGTTTTGAATTATCATTGAAATTTGTTTAACTAAAAACAAAGAAAAGATGTAGCATAAAACTTCGAAAAAACTCATCCGGTTTTAGAGTGTTAAAAAGAAGCAGTTAGAAGGAAGGAAGGAAGATTTAATTGTCAAGTAAACTTCAAAAATTGTATGTACAAACACAAAATTGATTTGTAATTCTTTTAAAGTATGCAACGCATTGCAGCTAAAATAAAACAAGTTCCAATTAGAGAAATAAGAAATAGTGGATTGAAAATTAATTTTTTTTATTTTTACTATTAAAAATTTTCAATAAAATACTGGAAAAATTTTTTTTTTTTGACAGATTGATGAAACAAAAAATAAGTTTTCAGCAACAAAAAAAATCAAGAGATTTTCTGTTAAACTTTTTTACCCATTAGAATTAAAATTTATGCATTTTTCGACCTTGGACAACGATTTTAAGCGTTGTATGGGTCAGCATAAAAGCAACGAAAAAGAAAATTTTCTGGACTATATTTATTTAATTATTCAAATAATAAAAATTGAATCATTAAATCTAAAAAAATTCTGGAATCGGCAATTAATAGAGGATTTAAAAAAAAAAAAGAAAAAGGAACATCTTTTACGAATTAAATGACTTGAAATTGATATAAAAAATTTTTTTTGTTGTAAACTATTTGAATAGAATGTCTGAGTCTTCTTCATCGGCGAGAAGATTGGGAGCGTCGACTTCTTTCAGTAAGCCCTGTTCTTTCAGCTCTTGGCGCTTTTTGTCTTCCGCCGCCTTCAATTTTCTATTCTTTTCCTGAACTTTTTTCAATCTAAAAAATTCCTCTCTCTCCATTTCATCCAATTCTGACATTATGTAGTTTACCGTGTTCTCAATCTTTGGTATAATTACTTAAATAGTCAAAATGATTATCTTTTTTTTTTAAATTAAATCCAAAAAAAATGACTACCATGCTCTATTGCATTGACACGACGGTTGGTTATCTTAATTACATCGTCCAGAGCAATGAATGACGTCTGCAGAGAAGCCAAATCGATCAAGACCTCGATGGCTTTCTCATAGTTATCACGCAATTTCTTCATTTGCTGACCACCTCTTGACAATCCAGTCAAGTCCATAGGAGCTGTTTAAATAGAAAAAAAAATTTATTCAATAAACAAAGAAAAAGAACCAACGATTTCCGTCTTTGAAAGACTCAAAAATGGGTAGCTGAACACCGGCAACATTGTCTTTTTTGGCCTTGACTTTAATCGATGCTTTGTTGACGTTTTGCAATATTTGTTGACTGAAGTCTCCCATGGTGAATTTTGCCTCTGCCAGAGAGAATGCTGCTTCTTTCATTACAGTGCCCATCAAAGTCTTGGTCTCAATGATTCTCTTCAAAATTTGCCTAAAGCGAATAGTCAATGCATCGGCTTTTTTCTTTAGTAGATTTCGGCCAGTCTGGGCCCCCTTCAAGCGCGTTTTCATCAAAGACTGAGCCCTTGGAAAATTATTTTATTCTTAAAAAATATTTTATCTCCCAGTCAAAATTACATTCGTGATGGAAACACTGGAAATCGTTCTTTACCAGACATTTTTTAACGCTTTATCCCTTGTTAAAGTAAAAAAAAATTAAATTTAATTAAATCATTTGACTTTAATTTATCTAAAAATGGCTTGATAAAAGCACTAGTTTTTAGAGTAGAGTCGGTTGTTTTTTTTTTTTTTGTAGGAAAAAAATTCAAGTTTTTAAAAACCAGTTATTGATTCTAAATTATGACGAATTAATTTCAATCTTGATATTTTAGACTTATAATCTTTAAGCGACAGAACAAAACTGTCTTTTTGTCTAAATAATTTTTATTTTTCAAAAATTAAATAAATTATTTTGTATCTATTCAAAAATATTATCATTAAATTTGAGATAAAAATTTTAAAGTATTTTCAATTGGGCAGTATTTGTTGTCAAGTAGGACAAAAAAATTTCGCTCTTAAGCGAGAATTTAAATAAATAAAAAAAACTTTAAAAAAAAAATATCTGTAAAAGTTGATAAGTTTATTTAAAATAAAAGCACAAAATCAGAGTAAATTAATATCTAATTATATGCATAAGCTTTCATTTTCTCTTTTGGTGAGTAATTATTATAATATTATTTGTTGGAATTTTTGAAAAATTGGTTGCACTAATGGCTAACAAATTTCAAGAGAGACAATTTAAGCAATTGTCGCTGATTTGTCAGCGAGATCAATTCAAGTTGAAAGTTAGAAAATTGGGCTTGAATGCAGAAATAATTTACGAGGATGCCGAAAATTCAATTAAAATTCCATGTGAATTGATCAAAAAATTAAAACGCTTGAAAATAACCAGCTCAAAAGTAAATTAAATTTACTCAATGAATTATTTTGCAATCGTTTTTCGCCATTTTTTTTAGTATTGTTCAAAAATATGTTATTTATAAATAAAATTTTTAATTCTTATTATTTTTAACTATTTAATAAGTACAATTTAAATAGAGCATATGATTATGAGCCTCAGTAAAAATAATAGTAAATTATAATATTTTTTTCAGTAAAAATGATTATCCCATCAGTAAATTTTATTAAGAAAATTATCTTCAGCAAAATTGTTTTTTAGCAAATAAAAGTAACAATTTATTCTGCAAATTATTAAATAAACTTGGTTAGTGCAACGGATGGAAATATAATCAAAAAAATGTTATATGTACCTGCTTCATCTAAAACCACTGAGTTATTAGCATCGCTTGGTCTTGAAACATCACTTGAATATATGAAGAGACAGAAGTTAAAGTTCTACCAAAGGCTGAGACTAAATACTTATACGGATGCCCTACTAAAGATTCGTTTATTGAAGAGATAGAATCGTTACTTAAAGTGAAGAGCGGAGCATCATTGGACTCGTTGGATTTACAAGTGAAAAGAGAGTTGAATAAGAACGAGGCAGAGAATGCTGAATTCAGATGTAGCTCATTGATGGTAATACGAGTGAAGGAGATACTATCAATTCAATCCCCTAGAGTACGAACAAAGGAGTTGAAGGATATCCTGAGAATTGGAAATGTGGATGCCTAATACAATAAATTATCTTAAAACTTTTTTTAATTTCACTTAGATATTTAAATAAGACTATAATATTTTTTAAATCAAAGTTATATTTTTTTGTACTATAATTCTCTCATATATTTTTATGTAATTAATCAAACTTTATTAAGCCCAGGGTGTTTGCGAGAACTCTGTTTTTTTGTGGTACAATGAGGTCTCTTCAATAATAATAATAATAATAATAATTATTATTAATTAATAAAATCAGTAGAAATAAAGCAGTATAGAGGGTCGTATATTTCTCCTACACCGCGCTTAAAAAAGACATTGGTTTAAAATCATGATTTGTCTATTAATTTTACATTCTTGCCGTTTCTGCACAGTTAAAATTGGCTGATGGTGTTATTCCATTGGTAGCTATACAGATTCCGATTGTTCAGAGACGTTGGCCTGGACGTCCGAAAAATGCTAAAAGATCACTCATCAAACAGTAATTTCCAGCCAGTTAGCTAAAATTCATTAAATTTACTGAATAAATAAATAAATTTGCTATTTCTTTTTAATTAATTTACTGAAATGGATTTACTGATTTAATAATACTATATTAACTGAACATTTAATTATTTTTTTGAATTATTTTACTGAATAAATTTTACTTCAGATTAAAATACTTTTGCCGAGAAAATTCAATAAATTTACTCAAAAAATAAATATTTTTGCTATTTATTTTTAATTTACTGAAGTATATTTACTGATTAAATATACATTATTTTACTGACCATATAATATTTTGTCTTTAAATAGCTAAACTAAATCAAATTTTGTGAAATTCAATTTATTAATTTCTTATTTTATTTTAACTTTCTATTTAAAATTAGTCCAATCTGGCCTATTGAGCCCTACCTGCGATCTAATTTTTCCTCATATATCATTTTGTTGAAGATTTATGTATGATTAAAATGAGCATTACCATGACTAATGACCAATGCTCTAAAATCTAAATACTGGGTGTTTTATGTTTTTATTTTGTACACATAAGCATACATACTGTATACCAAGGCTACAAAACGGTAGAAAGTTAGCTGGTATCTAGAGATGCATTTCCTACAAGGGTTTGAATATACAACATTTATACAGGAGATTTGGATTTGGGTTTTGTCAATTTCATGATCTAACGGGTGATGCATGCCTAGTTACACAAAAATGAAATGTGTTTTGCTACATGAAAAATTTTTAAAAAATTGAATTTTTGCATATTAATTTGTAGAAAAGGAAAAAATCTATAAGTTAAAAAAGTTTTTTTTGCTTTAAAAATGTTATTAGAGGCTGAAAAATTGGCTCTACAGAATAGGGTCAAAAATTTTTTTGTAAAAAATCGGGAAATTTCAAAGGCTGATGCTGCGAATCACTTTATCCAAGAAGGGATTTGTAAAAAGAGAGCATATAATTATATCAATCGAGAGCTAGAAGGTCATGCTTTACAAATAAAAAAAAAATCAGATAATTCTTCGACATGGGACAAGGCAAAATTAGCCCAACTTAAGAGGTTGACAAACAATCGAAAAGGTGTGAGTCAAAGGAAACTTGCTAAAAAATTCAACGTTAACCAGTCAACAATAAGTCGGCAACTGGCTAAAATGAAAATTACTTATCGTAAACGTGAGAAAACACCCAAATACAATGAAGCCCAACGACCCAAAGTAAAAAAAAATAGCCGGAAACTCGTCAACCAACTTTATAAACAGTAAAGTGTCATAATTTTGGATGATGAATAATACTTTTGTTTTGCTGGTAATGAAATGCCCGGTAATGCTTGATATTATACGGATAATAAAGAAAAATGTCCGGAAGATGTTCGTTTTGCTGGAAAAGAAAAATTTCCAAGGAAAATTCTCATGTGGATCGCAATTTCTGAACGTGGAATGTCTAAGTCTTTGTTTCGTTCATCTAAATCAACTGCTATATGTTCTAATGTGTATATACAAGAATGTTTGGAAAGACGGCTTCTTCCATTCTTTGAAAAGTATCATAGCGATTAGAATTATTTGTTTTGGCCAGATTTAGCAAGTGCTCATAGGTCTGCAAAGACTATTTCGTGAATGGATGAAATGATTTATTATGTTCCGGTGAATATGAATCCTCCAAATGTTCCGAAAGCAAGACCAATAGAAGACTTTTGGGGTGTTTTGGCACAGAATGTTTATGAGGGAGGTTGGGAGGCAAAATCAGAAATTAATTAATCAAGCGTATTGAATCTTGCTTAAAAAAATTTGAATTGAACTTTTTACAGTCCCTAATGTAATAAGTCCCTAATATAAGACATCAGTCAATATTTCACCTCAATATTTCAAACAAGCCAGCTTCTACGAGCGAGGGATCAAAATGCTGCCAGAAAGATGGGAGATGTGTATTTCTAGCGAAGGAAATTTTATAAGTCCGTCAAGAAATTTAAATTTTAGTGACTAATTATATTTTATTTTAGTTTTTATAAATAAATAAAGTCTAGAAAAAAACGAAAAAACTTTTTAAACAACCTAATATTAAAATGCATTAGATTTAAAATCATATTAAACATTTTATGTTTATTATGCAAAAATTAAAACTTGTATGTACAATCTATAAATTATTCTTCTAATTGAAACTAATTTAACTTTTCATTTTTATTTACAAAATTGTATCATTATTTGCTGTCTTAAATTTTACTTTTTACATTTTTAATTTTTATACATCGCCAGAATTGGCGCAAAATGAAATAAATAAATAAATTAAACATTAATCTTCGGCTATATTTTAATTGCCCTTTGTTTATGATTCCACATTCATTATGTCGCCACATTACCTCGTCAAGGTATTCTAATCAATTTGTCTGCATTAACAAAGCCTTGGAAAACAAGATTTTACCATCTGTTGAACTCCTATTTGAACAAGATGACCCTTGGGTTTTTCAATAAGATTGGGCTTCAGCACAAACTGCTGGTTCAAAGAACAGAACATTGAGGTTCTGTTATAGATGCCGAACATGGATGCCAAAATGATAAACTAAGTAAATTTAAGTAAATTTAGAGTAAATTTAGGCCCTTAATAAGTCCACAGCAGAAATTCATCTTCCTGAGCTTCTAAATTAGGATTAATATAAATAATAATAAAACTTTAAATTGCAATTTTTTTCTTCTAATGAGGCCAAAGTAAAGAGATGAGATGAAACTTTTTATCCATGAAAATAAAATTTTGAAAAAAATTAATTAATTTTAATATTTTATGATCTTAGATTTCTGATTTAAAAAAATAAATCAATTTAAAAATAAATAAGGATCAGAAATCTAAAATCATAAATACTAAAATTAATTCATTTTTGTAAAATTTTTATTTTCATGGATAAAAAAGTAAAAAACAACGACTATAATTGTATATATACTTGAAAAAGCTTTTAATATGATAGATTTTTATTTATACTTATTTTAAGGATAGTGAAATTGAAAAACCAGCTTTTTGAGAAATATTTTTGTGATATGGAAAATTAAGACTTTGATGAAATAAGTTATTTTCTGTTGAAAAATTAAAAAATAATATTGAATAGAAAACTTGAAACATAAAGTTTTAAAATATTTTGTTAAATATGCTGAAAATAAAATATAGCTAAAAATCTAAGTTTTGGATATTTTTTAATTTAAAAATTTCAATTTTTTATAAAATTTTATTTGATCTAAATCAACAGATAGAGGAAAATAAAAAAATAATTTATTTCGATGTGGAAAAAAGCGCCAACAAACCAGCTGACACTCCCATTGAAAGAAAATAGTTAAAAATTGGTGTAAAATTTTTGAATAGAACAAACGATGCCACCAACAAAATGAATAGAAACAGACTGTTATTGTAAAATATTGAATAAGTGGTTGCTTCATATTCAGCTATTTCATTCTTTTTTTTCAACGATCTAGGTTAAAACAATGTTTATATTTAATTTTAAAAACTCCTAAAAATTTTAATACTTGTCTTCATTTTTTTTGTCTTTTTCATCTTGAACAATATTGTCCAAATTTTGGAATATTCTTTAAAAATTAATTGATTTAATCAAAAAATTAAGTTAAACTATTACAAAATTTACTTGTGCTTAAGAACAAATTTGACGTTCTTATAAGCAAAGCTAATCAAATAAGCTGTCACAACAGTTCCTAATAAGAAATAAATGTAATTATTAGCAGGCTCCATTTGATGTATTTTCCAATAGAGCCCTTAGTTGATTAAATTTATTAAAAAATTATCTTAAAATTAATTCAAAAATAAAATAATTACATATTGGTACAGCAGAAACAATAGCGGCATTTCCGTAGAACAAAGCCGATGATTTAGTTGATAAATCACGGCTGTAGTCTTGAAGTAGAGACTCTTCTTCTTTTGTAAGATTCTTTGATTTAGCAGATTTGGTAGGCATTGTCTTTAAATATTTCCAAGGTAAAGATTTAGTTTACGTTTTTTAATATATCTCAACAGTTAAGCAAACGTTTTAAATATTAATAGATAAAAGTAAATTTCAACGTCAATTCAAAAGACGCCTTTGAATATACTAAACCTTTGAGTTTCCTTCAACTTAAATTAAATTCAAGGCGATGTCAAAAAATTTGGCTTATTTAAAATTTACAAATAAATATTTTTCTTAATAAATATTTAAAAATTAATCTTTAATTACATCGCCTTAAAGGCGTTCATTGAAATAAATCAATTATCTAATAATTTTAAAGACAAACTTAGCCATTTTTTTTAAATATAAACTTGATCAAGTTAAGTATTGGTCTCAAAAAAAATATAAAAAAATTAAGCTTTTGTTAATATCTTTGGTTTCTATTTGATATATTTTTTATGCAAACCTTCCTTTTAATAATTTTCACAGTATCCCAATATACTTGGTTGCTTATTTCACAGATGTTGGTTTGTTAATGTGAGAAAGACTTTAAGTTCTTTTTTTAAAAATATAAATTTTTGTAAAATTTGTGCTGATAAGTCAATTGCATGCGGCGAATGTAAAATAAACTACTTTTACCTAAAATTAAATAAATTTTTTTCTCACAAATACACATAATTTACGTGATTTTTCAATTCATCTATTTTCAGATAACTTGTGTGAAAATAAACGTGCAGTTAAGGGTTAAGAAAAAAAATAAACCCCGTTGTATTTAAGCTTGGGATTAAAAAATGAAAAAAACAATATTTATATTTTTAAGATGAGAGTGTTTATAAATGATCTAAAGTTTCTTGTAAAGTCTTCAAAGTTTTTATTTTATCAATTCACAAGTAATTCACAAATGATTTAAAATAAAAAAGACTAAGTTAAAATTTCTGTCAAAACTTTAAATTACAATGTGTGTTTTTTAGCTATATGAAGCTTGACTAAACTGCATCTCTGGTTAAATAATGATCAAAGTGGAGCAGAATTGAATAAATTGTCTTTAACTCAACATAATTTTATTTTAAAATTTTATATATTTCAGTCTTTTTTTCTTTAATATCAAAAACTTAGGTTACTTATCATTCCAATCTGTCCGAGGTCCTCTCCTAAGCTACCCCTAACTATTATTTATAAAAAAAAATCAAAAGAAACTTCGCCAACAACGCCCTCGATTCTTTCCAAAGGTATCAAAAATCCTAAAAAACAACATGATAATGTTTAATCCATATATTGGAGAGCAAATCAAAATTGTTATTTTTTGTGAAATTTAAACAAAATTGAAAAATTCTTTCTTTTTTGATAAATTAAAATTTACTAAAATAAAATTTATTTAAATAAAATCTTGTCTTTTTTTTAAGCAATCAAATCAAAAATAATTTAAAGTCTCATTGATTTTTTATTTTAAGGTGTAACAAAGCATTTTGTACTTTGTTTCAGTATTTGTTTAATTATATTTTAGTTGGACGATGGCTTTTGACGATAAAATTAAAAAAAAAACATATAGATTTAAGAAAAACTTAATAGAATAAGAAAATAAAATGTAGCATAAGTTTTTTTTTTTAAATTTGAAGTAAATGTTATGACCAAAGAATTCGAAAAGCAATGGTTATTTGTAATGATGGTTTTTATCAAGGTTTAGTGATTCCAATTACTTATCAAATCAATCTTGAAATAAAGAGAATTAATCCGGAAGATGAAAACGAATTCAACAGAGATCTTGTTGAGCCACAGATTGATGTTGTGGACCCCCTAGAGAGTATTGAAAATGAACCTATAGGAAAAAGAGGTAGTTGATTTAAATAAACTAGAAAAAATAAACCAAGTCATCTGCCAAAAGTTAGAACCGCTTTAGAATTTAATTTTTTTTTTTTTTTTATTTTCTTGTTATTATATTTTATTCTTGAATGTATGAAAGTATTCTAGGAGATATATTTTTATTCTATAGTTCAAATTTAATTGACTTTTTAAGCTTTAATAAAACCAGAAAATTTTTGTTGGATTTGTATTTGAATTTCACAAAACAGTGTTAAATTTGGTAAAAAAAAAAAAGATTTAAAAAAAATTAATTTTTATTGAACATTTTCAAATATATCAAATTTCTTTTTCCATTAAATATTTCATCTAAAAATAAAGATATTTAAATCTAATTTAATAAAATATTTATGGCTAAGATTTTCAGAGAGCACTAGAGTATAAGAATAGTTTAATTTTTTGAAGGAAAAAAAATCAATCTAAAATGAGACACCACTGAAACAATCTGATTTAAAAGAAGATTTGTACTGTTGCCATGGAAACCATTTTTTTCGAGACAAGTTCAAGTTAAAAATAATTCAAATTCTCACATAATTAAAGTTTAAATATTTTTATTCTGTTTTATTCATACTGTCCGTTTTTAAAACATTAAAGTCAAATTTGCTTTGAATTATTTAAATTTGACAACAAAAATGAAAGTTCTGGAAACTTGGGTCGAACAGATAACCGATGAAGATACAAGGTAGTCAAAGAAAAAATTTAAAAAAAAATTATTAAAGATTTTTCTAAAGTATAAATGATTTATGCTTTCGTCCTGACGGATCTCAGCTTATTGTAGCCGCTGGAAACAAAGTTCTTGTTTTTGATCCATTGGATGGAAAACTGATTAAAGGTCTTGCCGGTCACAAAGAAACAGTGTATTGCCTTAGCTACGCAAAGGACGGAACTCTATTTGCTTCCGGTGGCGCTGACAAAACTGTTATAATCTGGACACCAGAATTAGAAGGAACTTTACGATTTCAGTGAGTCAATATTTGAAAATTTAAAAAAAAAAAAAATAATTTTGATATAATTTAAAGACACAATGAAGCAATTCAAGGATTGGCATTCAATCCAGTGACAAATGTTTTAGTTACTTGTGCTGTTAGTGATTTTGGTCTTTGGTCATCCAAAGAAAAATATGTGCCCAAAACAAAGGTTTTCTCAAGAATAACTTGTTGTGCATGGAGCAGCGATGGCCAGTATTTGGCGTTGGGATTTTTCAATGGCACTGTTCAAATAAGAGACAAGAATGGAGATGAAAAATTAAAGATAGAAAGACCGGACGCAGCCAACAGTCCAGTGTGGTGTGTCGAATGGACCAAGACAAAAAATACGGCCGACATTCTAGCTGTGGCCGATTGGAACCAAAAATTGTCATTCTATCACATTACTGGAAAACAAGTATTTAATTTTATCAAATTTAATTTTTTTTCAGCTTTTAAAAATTTAATTTAAGGCATACAAAGACCGTAAATTAGGCTATGACATAACTCAACTTAGCTGGAACCCCGAAGCCGAGTACTTGATAGCAACTGGGTCGAACAGACAATGTACTATTTACACAAATGAAGGTGTCAAGCTAAATACAGTTTGCGAGAAAGACTCATGGATTTTGTGTGCCAAACAGAAGCCAGGTTCGAATTTTTTGGCAGTAGGATCTCAAAGTGGACATATAATTATGTTTCAATTAGTGGTCAGCACAGTTCATGGCTTGTACAAAGAAAAATATGCCTATAGAGAAAGTATGACTGATGTAATCATTCATAATCTGATTACTGAAGTCAAAGTTCGCATTAAATGCAAAGATCTAGTTAAAAAATTGGCTGTATATAAAGATAATTTGGCTATTCAATTGCCAGACAAAGTGGTTATTTATGAAATTGATTCGAACGATCCAAAAACAATGACCTATAAGGGAAAAAAAAGCATATCGAAAAAATTCGACTGTAATTTGTTTGTCATCACTTCAGAGAATTTAATTCTATGCTATGTAAGTAGAAGAAAAAAAATTTAAAATCCTAAAAATAAAAGTTTTTTTTTTAATTTTTTATTTAAACTTTAATTTTTAATGAAGAGTTCGAATAGTTTAGAATTTTATTAGATATCTTTAACATATATAATTTTTAAGCTTTTTCAAAGTCAAGCCAGTAACTTGACATTTAAATTTTGATGTATTTATTGAAATTAAGGGTGGCAAATCGGTTCTAATTTAAATATTTTAGATTTTTTTTCCCCTTTGGCACATTCAAATTTAAAATTATCAATTTTAAACTGATCAGTTCTAAATTTAGTATTGTCCTCAAAAGATTTTTTTAGTAGTAGTAGTACTTACTACTACAACTACTACTAAATTTTTAATAAAACACCCAAAATTTTTAAGTTTTTCGCCCAATTTTATTAGATTAACCACATAAAAATAAAAAAAACACTTTTTTTATTTTTATGCATTGATTAAAATGAGGCATTGTGAATTTTGAAACAAACAAACAAGAACAAAAATTTTAAATTGTAATAATTTTTTTTCCTTTGGTCTAAAAATGGTTCTACAAAATGTATCATTTGATACAAAACATGTATCACTTAAAATTTAATCTGTGCAATTAAATTTTAATGATTTTTTAATGCATATACTATTTTGTAGATTTGCATAGTTTTTTCAGAGATTAAATATCGGTGATACATTTTGAAGAACCAGTTTTAGACCAGAGGAAAAAAAGTCATTACAATTTAAAATTATTGTTCTTGTTGTTTTGTTCCAAAATACACCAAGCCTTAAAATGACAGTATAAAAATGATGACATAATTTTTTTATTTTTTCCACATTTGTTTGGACAAGCCCTGTAGCGTTTTTTCTTCATTTGCGCGCCATATTGATCACACAATTTTGCTTGTTTGTGAATTGCTTCTACATTGTACATTTTGGACAGTTGTATATTCGAATTTTCCAACAAGAACTTTATCTACAGCTTCGGGGATGCTTGAACGTTTACTCCATTTCTTCAACTCATTCATATATTGAATTTGATTATGGGTCGGTGGTTGAATATCTTTTTTAATCAAGCTTTTCTTGATATTTCGCCTTTTTTGGCCTAATGACCTAAGATAAATAATTCTTTCTTTAACTCATAAAGTTAATTAGTGTCAATGATAAAAATTTGGGTACTAAGTTTTGAGTTGCTTTATATTAGGATTCAATTTTTAATAAAAAATGAAGTTTTAATCAACTAAGTGTAAATAAATTAATTTTATTTAATATTTGAGGCAAAAAATTAAAATTTTGGAGAATTCTATTTAAGCTTTGTTGTATAATTTTTAATGGCCCAAAAAATATATAGTCTAAGTAAAATTTATCTAGTTTAATTTAAAATTCATTTAAATTAAACTAGATAAACATGCGATACATATGTCTCGATGTTTAAATATCCTCTAAATTAAATCTAAAAATTTTTTAATTAACTTTTATAAAAAAAATCATTTCTATTTATGTAAAAAATAAAATATTTAATTAAAATTTTATTATATATTTTTCTTTTTTAGGAAAAAAAACTTGAATGTCTTAATCTAAAAGGTGAAAAAATAAGAGAATGGCAGATGGAATACTCGGTCAGATATTTGAGAGTAATTGGTGGACCTGTTGGCAAAGAAGGAATTGTTGTTGGTCTACGAAGTGGTCACGTATTTCAGTTATTTGTAGATAGTGCATTTCCCGTTCAACTAATCAAACAAACAAACTCGATTCGTTATGTAGATTTAAGTATGCAAAGAAAAAAACTAGCTGTAATTGACGAAAATTTGACCCTTTTTGTTTACGACCTAAGAAGTGGTGACCTTATTTTTCAAGAGCCAAATGCTAACAGTGTCGCATGGAACAACACTTTTGAAGATATGCTGGCCTATTCTGGTGGCGGAAATGTGTCCATCATTGTTTCTAATTTTTCTCCCCAAAAACAGCGCTTACAAGTAATTTTTATTTATTTTTAATTTTAGCAATTGTTAAATTTTTTTTTTTCTAATACAAATTAAACAAAATTTATTTTAAAAAAATTAAAAATAGCATTTAATTTATAATTAAGACAGTTATTTAGTTCACTTTATTAATCAAGTTTTTTAAAGACATTGTAAAATTTTATACAAACCTTCCAATACAAAAAAAAATTATAACTTTTGTTCTAATGCTCAAAAACTTGTTCTGCAGATGAAACAAAGTTCAAAAACTGATGTTTAACATATTGCGAAAGTCTGCAAAATCTGTGAAAATAAATTGCGTTTAAATTTTGAAACTTTTAAATAGTGTGAAATTTCGCAGACTTCCGTAGTAGATGAAACATCAGTTGTTACACTTTGTTTCATCTGCAGAATAAGTTTTTAAGCATTTGCACAAAAGTTATAAATTATTGTTTATAACTTTTGTGCAAATAAGTTACATCCGTAATTTATTTACCAAACATTTATTTGTAAAGCTTTGAAAATTAAGCAGAAATTTAATTGTGAAATTTTGAAATTTTGCAGAGTTAACAAATTTGACAGTTTACGCAAATCTGAATCTTACACCAAATTGCTTTTACAGAACCTGTTTACAAAAAAAATTTTATAATATTTATAAATTTGCAAATTTGTAAATTTGTTAATCTTTTTTTAAAAACTCTTGCATGTCTGAATTTGATTGCGTTTCTGCTTTTTTAATCTGTAATTCGACCCTAACTTTTAAGTTCGGATCTAAGCCCTCTCTGAACATTACTTGATTTCAGAGTTGCTAATAATTGATTATTTAAATTTTTCCTACGTCACTTTAATTCATCTTTCTTAGGCATATTTCTAAGCATTTGCAGGGCGCTTCCTTTTAGAAGTTTTGTAAGACAATCTATTAGTCTACTTCTAATAATTCCTTCGTTTCATAGCCTCTCTTTTTACTAGATATATCCATTCATCCACTTTATCTCTATTATTTCCATATAATTTTGGTATATCGTCGACTTTAAAACTTAAGATTTGTGTTTCTCTAAGTTCGAATCCTACATTTCCTTGTAATACATCCTCATGTATTAAAGCTTTCGATGAAGTGGCAGTTCTGTCTCTTTTGTTTGATTTATATTCTTAAAGTTTTCTTCTTCTATTTTCATCTTTTTTGATACTGGCCAATAGCTAAGCTCTTTTCTAGAAAAGTAGCCCAATATTCACTTTTTAATTAATTACAGAATTTTAAACATTTTAGACCATTCCGTTTGTTAGTCTTCTGTATATTTTAGTAATTGGAAATCATCATCCAAGTTGTGAAATTAATTTACAAAAGATACATTTTGTATCGAAATCAAGTGTACCAAATCTTGTACACTAAGTTTTTCTTGATAATTTTTCGAAATAGGCAGCATAAAAAATATCAACTTATTTTCCGCTGCTCCCATTTGTAACCGGTTAATAATAAATGCAATATAATTTAAAAGGTTTATTAAAGTAATTGAAGTTCTAAAAATGGAATCCTTATTTATACCCATATGACTGTGTCAGGAACACTAGCTCAAAATTAAGTCAAGATGTAAATTTACATGTATATGTAAGCATTTCGAAGCGTAACTTTATTAGCTTTACTTACCTTTGTGCATAAGTTGACAAACTGATGAATGAGTGTAACAGATTTTGATGATTCAGGGTAACAGACCTTTAGAAAAATTTTATGTTAGTGTTCTTTTGTTATTTAATACTAAATTCAATAAAATTAAAAACAAAATCTTTTCATCTTTTTATTCTAAAGCTTGATTTTTTTAGTGTAAATTTGTTAGGATTGAATTTTGGCGATCATTTATTTTTCTAAAGCAGAAAATAGAATTAAACATCACCCTTATTCAATGTTATTTCAACAGCAGATACATTGCAGAATTCTAAATTTTTGAAAAAAGATTTTAATTAATAAAATGCAAATAAATTTTTTTAAAAATATTTTAAACCTTTTTATAATTAATTAGAAAAAAAAGTTCAAAACTAAAATTAAAATTATTGCAGGGAAATGTAGTTGGTTTCAATGGTTCGTTTATATTCTACACAAATGGACTAAGCATTTCATCAGTAGAAGTAGCCCATTCAAACTCAATGGCCCAGTATCTTGAAAAGAACATGTTTAAGTGAGTTTATAAAAATTTTTTGAAAAAAAATCTAAATCTATGCAAAAGAGAAGCGTATGAGGTGGCCTGTTTGGGTGTAACCCATCGAGATTGGGAAACGTTAGGCATTCTGGCATTAGAAAATCTTCACTTGGACATTGCGCGAAAGTCATTTATTCGTATAAAAGATTACAAATTTTTGAATTTGATCTACAACATTTTGGAAATGAAGAAACAAGGAAACATCAAAAATGACGTTATTTTGGGATTTTTTTTTGCTTATCAGTCAAAATTTACCGAGGCGGCCAAAGCTTTTCGAAAAGCAGGAGATGAAAATTTGGCTATGCAAATGTTTACTGACTTGAGAATGTTTGACATGGCCAAAGAGTACATAAGTGGAGCCAATATGGACCGGAATAATATAATGCTAAAACAGGCCGAATGGTCTTTGCAGAGCGGCGATGCTAAAACAGCTGCTGAATTGTACATGAATGCGAGACAATTCGGAAAAGCAATCGATCTTGCTGGAAAGAACAATTGGTCCGATATGCTTTTAGAAATAGTGAGAAAATTAGACAAAGCCGACCGCGACTCTCTTAATAAATGTGCCGAATATTTTAAAAAAATGAAATTGTTCAATTTTGCAGGTGAAGTGTATGAAAAAATGGGAAATATTAAAGAGCTTATTGACTTGAGAATTGCTTCAAATCAATGGGAAGAAGTGTTTGCTTTGGCTAAAAAGTATCCTGATCTGAATAATATGGCCCATTATAAATATGGTCAATGGTTAGCTGAAAATGACAAGTTTGAAGAAGCACAAAAAGGTTGATATTTGTTTTTTTTTAAAGCAAATTAAATATAAAATGCTAATTTTAATATTTTCTCTAGCTTTCAATGAGGCCGGTTTCAAAAAAGAAGCAATTAAAGTCCTCGAAGAGCTTACATTTAATGCTGTAGTTGAGAATCGATTTAACGATGCCAGCTATTACTACTGGCTTTTATCTATGGAATATCTTCAAATTGCTAGTGGTAAAATTTGAAAAATAAAATTAGATAAACTTACTTGAATTCAAAAAAAATAAATAAATGCTTGAGTCTGGTGACTAGTTAATTAATAGGCACTATATCATAATATAGAAAATCATAATATAGACTGTCTATATAGACACCTTTTATATAGACGTAGACTTCAATATCGAATTAATATTGTAGAATACTTTTTCTATATAGAAACATGAGGAATTTTTTAAAGTTTTATTTCGATTCAAGTTTTTAATTAATAAAAAAAAATAAAAATATGAATACAATTTTATATTTAAAAAAAATTTTATATAATCTTGATTTTATATTTAAAAATAATAAAATAATATTAGTTCTATTCGCTCTGACTCAATTTTTTATCAAAATTTCTTTAATATTAGCTATCGGCTTTCAAGAGATTATCTTTAAAAATTTCTTTAGGTCTTCGAGAGTATTTTACACCATTTCTAACTTGATTTAAATAAACTTCAGTCGAGTGTTGCTCTTTTTTAAAATGTAAAATTATCTTATTTACTGTTGGGTGACTTCTTATTGAGAGAGCAAATGACTTATGTCATGTTTCTAAGTTATTATTTGTTCTAGGGGTATCAATCAAAACTTTATCAATAACATTCCATATTATAAGTAGCAGCATAATCTATATAGAATGTGTTCTACATTTTTTTATTCTATGTTCTTTGTCTTTTTATTCTGCATATTTTATGAGTCTATATAAATTTGTCTTTATTGTTTTAGTCTATGTCTATTTAAAAAAAGTAGTCTATATTTTGATATACTCCCAATTGATAAAATAAGAAAAATATTACTTAGAAATTTATTTAAGTCATAATTAATAAGAACAAACGTGCTTAAATAAAGCTTTTAAAATCAAATTAACAAAACTGAATGCTATAATTAAAACTTAAAATTTTGTTCCCAGTCGCCAGTTGTAGTGTCTGGGAATATCCAATAAAAAGAAATTTGTTTATTTGCCAAATAGCTTTTATTAAAATCTAAATAAAGTATAAATGGCCGTCTAAGCCAAAAAGAAAATACATTCAATTCATAAAATTCTTATTTTGTTGTTCTAAGATTTTGTTTAAATACACAATAATGCGCCAACGCATGTTTGTAAAATTTGGAAAACAACAGTTTTCAAATGTCTCTAAGCTAGTAGTCAAAATCAATGCGAGTATACATGATATGGCATTTGGGAGCGAAATAGTTGAGAAATTAAGGACTGGGCTAAAGGAAGGAATGAATAGCATTGAAAGTTAATTAGTTGCTAAGCTCAGTGACCAATAGATAAAATTTGACTGGCTTTGTGAATTTTGGTACAAAATTTTAAATTGTAATAACTTATTTTCCTTTGGTCTTAAATTGGTTCTGCAAAATGTATCACGTGATACATAGAATGTATCACCAATATTTGATCTCTGCAAAAACTATGCAAATCTGCAAAATAGTATATGCATTAAAAAATCATTAAA